>JAMKCH010028339.1:0-139125 GCA_023653785.1 Ophioderma brevispina
TGAAATGTCGCAACGCGTTGCCGAAATGTCGCAACGCGTTGCTACTTTCTCGCAACGCGTTGCAGCAATACGTTATGGCCTTTGTGGCTTGCCATAGACCGCGGCAATTGTGCGGGCAATTGTGTGTGTGTGTGTGTCATGTCCTGTGTGGAAGCATCATTGACTGAGGCCTGAGGCTAGCCCGAGGTTGCTCACTGAGTCACTCATCATGCGCTACGATATCCCACGTTATCTACGTTGTAGGACTAGGAGGTAGGTACAGGCGTGAATGAGCTAGGGGCATTACTTCCATCGAACGTGAGTGTGTCCATATCATAGACTCACTGTTTCAACCAACTTTTCACTGTTTACATTACAAACACAACTTTCACATCTCATTTATGCAGCATATCCAACTCTAGCCTGTAGGTGAAATGAGGCACCCAGCCCGCACCCCAGAGTCTTCTGCAGGTGATGTAATCAACTTAATCATTCCTTCTATTACCCTAGTATTGATTGGGTTGAGATCCAGCTTGCTTTGCAGCTAAATATTATATGTACAAGTTCCCATTTCTCTTGGATTTTTCTGATTTTGACTTTAGCATTAAAAAAAATTGCTGTAGTGGTGCATTTAGACTCTTGTGACATGTTTATGGGAATGTCTTGTTTGACCACCTGTGACGTCATTGACCACCCAACTCACTGATAAAACTCATTAACGGAATAAAGCACATGATGCGATGGGTATTTTGGTCAACTGTGACGTTAAGGGGGCGAAACAAGATATCGCCATGTAAGATTGAGGCATGCATGTAAACAAATGGTATCTGGTGTCCATGCAAGCTATTGTTGTGGTTTTCATAGTAGATGTAGATGCCTGAATCACCACAACAAGTACCCCGGTAATTTTATAAGCCTCCGAGCCCATGAATGGCCCGCCATCATACCATGTACTTTTAAAATAATCCATTAAAATATTTGCAACAACTCTTACCATATGTGACTGAGTCTGAAAGACCACGATTACTTGATGACTTAGGTGACGAGAAGAAAAGATAATCTGATGACCTAAACTGACGAGTAAGTGACACGTTAATTGACGACTCACGAGATAAGGGATGACTTGGACTACGTCGTTCACCTATCCGTCTCCGATCGTCACTTATCTCAAAATTTTTCAGCTATCTCGTCCCTTATCTCGTCACCTATTTCAACATTTTCCCTTCTATCTCATCACATAACTCATAACTTTATATCTAATTTTTTTTTCTGTCGTCGCCTATCTCATCCCATATTGTCACTTGACATTTTTATAAGTTGTCACCTATCTCGTCCCTTATATCATAACTTATCTTGACATTTTCGAAGTTTTCCCCTATCTCATCACATATCTCGTAACTTTATATCTCAACATTTTCTGCCGTCACCTATCTCGTCCCCTATAATTGTCACTTATCTTGACATTTTTCTAAGTCGTCCCCAATGTCGACATTTTTCTAAGTCGTCCTCTATCTTGTCACTTAACTCGTCACTCATCTCATCAGTTGTGTCGTCAGTTATCTCATTTTCTTATCAAGTCGTCTTCTCATCATGGCCTTTCAGTTTCAGAGCCACCACAGGCTATGCTGATGTATTTGTTTTCATTAACTTGCTTATTTAGCCACTAATTGATTTGTATTATGGAAAGCTAAGCGAGATCCTGTATATTTCATACAAGGGTACCCCCACTGCCACATAGACAGTCATGTCAACAATCGAAATTTCCATTCATTGAGATTGGTTGGAACATGGCAAAAGATTACTCATTTTTTGGTAAAAATTATGAAAGCCTGCAATAATCATCACATTATATGTAAGGAGAACACGGGCAATGTAATTTTAGTAGTATAAATTTCCATTTCGCCCACATTACACAATCATTGTCATTGAGTTGCAATGCATGGCAGGGCGTGTACACGTACAAGACCCGGCCCCAGTCAGTGACAGTGTAGTCTGCCTTTAGCCATGCCATGCATGATAAATACGACGTTCGTAACACTGCATCTGACATGTCAATGCATCTCTGCTTGTAAATTATGTTTCTAATATGGTGGCGCCACTGGCCCTGACGTATTTGTAGGAACTTGGGTAGTAATTTGTTTTAAACTTTTTTATTTTAGTAATTTAATAACAATTCTGTGGATTGAACAGCCTATTCCCCGGGCTGCATATATCAAAAACATCGGGGCCTTGGCACTGTGTTCCACGATCTGCAACAACGCCATGCGCAAAAGGTCAGGATGTGGTTGGCGTTGCCCGGTCGTCTCAAGCCCCGTTACTAATCTAAATACGTCCCACCCCCCCCCCCCCCCCCGGACTGGCACATTTGAAAAATAGTGCGCGGGCCCTCAAGATTTTTCAAAATCGATATTTTTTGCATGGTTGTAAGGCTTTTCCTTAGGGTAAACAGAACGATTTTAAAATAATTTACATCGCCGGCCGACGTTAAATTAAGCAGACGACCGAAAAAACACAAGAACACGCACGCCGTAATGCATGTTTCCCACGCTATGCACACTGTTGAATCGTCATACCTTTGTGGTTTTCACTACCAGTGAGTACGAGCACAATATTCCATGTAATATACACATTTGTGGATTAAAGTAATGGAAAACTTACAAGTTGGCCTACAAATTAACCTTTTTTAATTTTTTATTATTTGCTATTAAATTAATGTGTCTTTCTGTTTTGGGTATGTTTATTTTTATGTATAAAATATATTCTGTTCTTTCCAATGGCCCTAGACTATCATTTGAGAGCAAATTGAAGAAATTTCATATTTGTGTGAAAATGTGGCCAGTGCCGCTTTAAAAGAAACACTGGCTTCCGTTTTGTTGCTATAATAATGATTGACGGAACACAATGCAATGGAAATTATCTTCGTAGCATATTAAAGCTAATGACATATTGATATCCTACCCACGCAGGTTTGTGGAGATATATATCCCTTCCGTCCCCTCGACGGAAAAGTACTGCAAACGTGATTATCACACCGTGCTCGTGATTTTTTGAAAAGTGGCAAAAATGGCATTTAGGGATTTAAGGAATTATCACTTAAAGATTACAAAATGGCGGGGCACAATGTCTTTGTCAGTTTTTTTACTCTCTATATTATGAAACAAGAGTCACGAGTACCTGAATTCGAACTTCCTGTGATGCATCTATAGAGGTGATTTTGCCACCAGTTTCGCGTTTCAATCAGCCCACTCTTGTGAATCTGTTTAGAAAGCAATCATTTCAAATTTGTTCCACGGGAATAGCTTAGACAGTTTAAAAGTTTTATTCCGTAAAGGAAAACTTTTTTTTTTTAAATAGTTTAAAAATACTTGAATTTTAATATATTACCCGGGTCCCCAAATTTAGGCTAGGTGTTTCACACATCATTCCACAATGTCCAGACTCTGAACAGGTCAAATGCACTTCAAGGGACCTGCAGTTCAATTTGGCCGATACTGATAGATAAAATGTAGGATAGTACGTCCGCTTAACTCTGAATGTACACAAGACGTAGATTGAACTAGTTATGTAACTCTTATCCCTTCTGATATTACATACACTGCATCCCCCCAACACCTACCTCTGTTACTCCAAATCTAATACATATCATAAGAAATATTAATAGGGGGTGTGTTATTTGTACAGGCATGATTTTAACCCTAGCCAAAATATGGAGACACCCTAATATAAAACAACCTACTTCAAAAAAATAAAAGCCAATCAACTGTAATGTACATACCGCCTAAAGATTTTACCAATAAAAACAGTTAAACACTATATTTGTTACTTAGCCTTGTGTTCTTCACCTGAGTAGGAGAAATACACACTGTGCACAGTGAGCTCTGTGAAAAATCATTCTGCCTACACAATAAACAGCATACGTCTTGATGTGTTATTTTGCACTGATTAAAGCGTCAAGAAACATGGAGGTGAACTATGATTGTTATATTTCGCTTTACTATAACGGTGTCAAGCGACGCAAGTGTAGTTGTCGTTATCTATTTATTTCAGAGATTACTGATATAAATGATTTGTGCCCACCTAGTGTTATTGGCTTGTATAAATTAGAGTTAAATAGTTTATCGTAACTGTCTTTTAAACAGATCGCTTGCCACATCTGTTGATGATTCAATTCTCCGTGTAAAGAGTACTATGTTTACCCTAGATGATGCTAGCAGAATCGGCATCTAAGATGGACGGTTATAGCCTAGATAGTATAAAGGAATGAGTTCTTCAATTGCCATCAGTTTGCTCTACATTTTTAGTTGTATAGCTATTTTATGTCGTACAGATAAATAAACCTTATTTTAAAACTTTCAGAGGGTAGAATAGTCTGATTTCAGTAAAACTGCTTTTTTCTATTTTATTTTGGATGTCTCAATATTTTAAGATGGGGTTTCACCTTTTTTTAATTATCACGCCCCTAATATTAAAATGCTTAACTCGTTACCTATATCAAAATTTGCATAAAGATTGTGAAAATAATATAAATTATCTAACTTTACTTTTCATCGTAATGTTGGTTTGGATATTCCAGTTTTCATTGCCTTTTTATGAATATTCAAAGTAGACCTACTCGTACGTACCTTCTTCGCAAAATCCTGGACAGTTTATGCATGGTCTTTTCAGGGTTAACGATGAATGGTTTGTAGTCAGACACACCATCGGAGTCATAGGGTTGGCTTATTCGATCAGTCTCCAGAGAATTAAAAACCAACGAACCTCCTTTGTGCAAACCTGTTCATATTAAAGAGACGTGAGGACATTTCCAGAAAGAAGCACCCCCAACTTTTATCGAACCCTGGTTTTTTGCATTTTGGGAATGCTTGCCAATGTATTAGATCACACCTGAAGTGAATAAGTCGAATACACCGTCTTTATGTAATAAGATGATGATTTAGTAATTTCTGTTGTGCACGACAGAAATTCAAAGCATGGTTTTCTATAGGGACGATTACGATAGCAGGCAAGTTGAGAACAAGGTTTGCGGTTTTCTTTTGTACTTGTTTGTCCATTAAACTTTCAAAACGTTCTCAATAGGTGATCTACAACCGATTCAGTGCAATTTGAGAGAAATTCGTATCCTCAAAAAATCTCCTCCTGTCACTTTAAACTCTAATTATCTATACAGCAGCAGAAGGATTCTTAACCTTAAATTATAACTAATCATGTAAACACTTATAAATAAAATAATTACTGAATAATAATGCACTGATTTTTTAAAGAATTACTAAGAGAGCGATTGATCCCCGTTTCGTTAGTGTTCCAAAAATGTTTTAGGCAAAGGTTAAATTTACTGTATTATGCTTGTAAGGATAATATTTATAATAGCCACGTCTTGTGTTCCTCTCTCCCTCATTTTCTCTCTCTCCTCCTCCTCCTCGCTCTCTTGGGGTTTCAGATTTCACACCTCTAATTACCCCCCAACCCTACTGCCTGACATTGTTAAAATTAGTGACAGTGGGCCACATCCCTAAGTTGACTCCCAAAAAAGGCTCGGATTTGGCCAAAATGACTGTAATTTTGATCTCGATGTACTTTCTAGGGTTTTACTTAAAGGTGCATGTGTAATTCCAAGTGTTGATTACTCTATTAGTTTTTTTTATGCTGAGTACTTTTCTCTCTCTACAGGGAAAATGGCCTGTGGTTCTATGCAATTTATGCATTTTCCGGGGGTGCCCGTCATCGTGTGCCGATAGCTCACCAGGGAGCTGGTCAACCCTTGCAATTTCCATGCTTGGCAGACTGTCAATACCTAGATCTTCTGAGAACACCTGACATTTAAGGTACCAGTCGCACGATAGTGAAGAAATGAGAGTTTCCTGACGGTGCGTTTGTACATGGTAGTATAGGCAGTTTAATTAGAGGTGTGCAACCTTCAAGGGCATTGGTCGCTCGCATTACCGGTACAAAAATTTTGATCCCGTATAAGAATGATAATAATATGTCTTAAATAGAAGCTGTCTTTTAACCTGATATCCTGATGGGAATGGTGGAGCAACGATACTTACAATACGAAAATGCAACACTTTACACATGCAACGTTAATCGGATTACATACCTCCCGAAGTTCTTACAATCATTTTGTATTCATAGAGATCAGTTGTGGATCGTCTTCGTCGACCTCCTGAATCAGCAAACGAAACGCCGATATCTTCCCCGTCACGGGATGTAACTACTTCATCATTTTCGCCTGTGACAATATGCGTGAAAAGGAGGTCAGTGAAATTTTGCAACACATCATGATATTTCGTTTGCATGTATGAACTTTATACATGATATTGAATGAAATGGAGAGAACCTACCGACAACCGTTGACATTCCAGCATCTACCATGGTACATAGATTTGCCGAGTTGCATACTCTTGTCTTGGAATAGAGATTCCTGAAATTATTAGTCAATTATCAGTAGCTGGCTTTTAAATGCACATTACTTATACAAATAAAAAGATAAACCTTTCATAAAAAATCATTATCATTATTGTGATCATGGTCATCATCATCATCATCGTCGTCGTCATCGTCCTCCTCCTCCACCTCCACCTCCTCCTACTCCTCCTCCTCCTCCTCCTCCTCCTCCTCCTCATCATCATCATCATCATCATCATCATCATCATCATCATCATTATCATCATCATCATAATCATCACCATCACTGAAACAATACAAAAGCTAATGATTTTGGTCCCATAGATCCGCGAATCTTGGTTTGTTTCACTTTAGATAAAATTCGGACAATATCAAAAATAGTTTTACAGACTCACTTTCCTGGTTCCATATTGAAATTATCAGATTGAGAAACAGGTTGCGTGCCATTTCCTACCCGAATAGCTGATATGTTTTGTGACATTTCATCACCAGTTGCAGTTGCGGTCACTGTAACTTTTCCGTCATCAATAGTCACAGTACCAGATTCATTTCTCGCAAGTGGTATACATTCTACAACATCTTCCATGCTATCCTCAGAGCTTCCAACGCAATATTCTATTTTAAGAAGAAGTATAGAAAGGTAATCAGAGTATATTCAAAAGGCGGTTGTTAGCTCGTACAACAAAGTAATCGCCGGGAGTAATCATCGCTCGATTATCTACAAAAATCCTGTATGACCCGATCCATTGGCACAAATGGAATTACTCATTTACCTATTATGCATCTTATGCATTCAAACAGTTCGCCGTTATTTGAGACAAATTGTTCAAAGACCCTTCGCAATTCTAACATATTTTCAAACTTTTTTTGATATAAAGTTTGATATATTGATATATAATATTGATATAACTTAATTTAAATAAAGAGGAACTGGAATCTGCACGAAAGAATAGGTACACTATAGTAGATTCAACCCATCGTGCCACCGCAGGAAAAGTTTTGGACAGCGTCGATTAGTTGGGAGAGGAGGCAGAATATGTGACTCGATCCATAATCTCGCCCTTCATGTATACATAAGGAGTACAAAGACCTTTTCCCCTCGTATCCAAAACACGGACGCTCAAGCCTCAAAAGTCAGTAACGTTCAACTCACCTGTTATATTGAATACTATTAAAGCAAATGATTAGTCAGAATGTTTTGAGAGTTAATGTAAATTAGCTATAAATGTGTTTACGTTGACTTGAATGATTTCATTAAGCACAGTATTGATTTTTTTAAAAATATTAAAAAAAAACATTTTTCAAATATATTTAGCAACTTTAGCGGGAATTTAAATTTCCACCAAATGCACGTCCCCTCATTCGATGCCAATACCTTCTGAAAAGTACTAGAGGTGACATGGTCAAGTGGGTTGAATCTACTATAATTAGGATAACGGTTCATAATATTTATTTTTTTAAAGGCAAGTCAAGGGATGGGGCGAGAATCACAAAATGTCCTTTTAATTGACAACAATAAAAGTTGATGGTTTGCCAAAATATTTCTGACACATTTAACAGAATTCCTTGAAATACCATATGAAGTCACAGTATCATCCTCTGCCTTTGTCCAAGACATTCCAACAACATGTGCGTCCGTATTCTTCGTTGAGTTTGGTGGATAAACATCATTCTCGAATTCCTCTGAATACATTATAGACGGATTCACCCCATCAGCAGACGGTTCTTCTAGTAGCACTGTAACACCTTATCGGTAGATTTCATTTGGAATGCTATGTTAGAATATAAATATTGATTTCTAATGAGGGAAATGGTATAAAATACCTACCCGATATTCCCAAGACCGAAGATCGATAGAAATGCCAGCCAGTGAGCGACGGTATTTTGTACCATTACACGAAATAACATTTTGTTACATATTATGCATACCAATATTCTCTTCTAGCACTAACCATGTAATCTACAAGCAGACAATATTTATATCTGCCGATGGGTGCATATCGATCATATCGATGAGGATATCGATGATATGCCGATTCAGGGAAAAACGTTGTATAAAAATACATTATTGCTCTGACTTGACCCCATCAGAGCACAATAGTCGCCTTTTGTAGAAACTTTTCCCTACCGTGAAATATCCGGGAAATAGTAGGAATATTTTACTTTGAGTGATGTAGTAGCTACCAATCCAATGATAGTATTTTAGAAAAAATAAAGTAACATTGAAAATTATACTGTAAAGTAACTATTAAATTGAGCCCACAATTCGAAAAAGTTTTTTTTTAAATATACACAACTATAGTAGATTCAACCCATCGTGTCACCTCTAGTACTTTTCCGAAGGTATGGGCTTTGAATGAGGGGAATGTGCAGTGGGTGGAAATTAAAATTCCACGCTAAATCTATTGAAACATGTAGTCCGATAGTAGAGAGAAATCAATTCTATGCAATGAAAGCATTCAAGTCAACTCTCAAAACATTGTAACTATTCGTATTTGCTTCAGTGGTATTCAATTTAACAGGCGAGTTGAATCAACTTGAATGTTACTGACTTTTGAGCGCCCGTGATTTGGATACAAAGGAACACAAAAGTCTTTGTACTCTCTATGTAAAATGTCAAAATGAAAGGCCAGATTATCTTAGTTCGTTCATGAAACAGGTGAATCGGGCCAGATATTTTCTTTTTCTACCTCCTCTCCCAACTAATCGACGCTGTCCAAAACTTTTCCTCTGGTGACACGATGGGTTGAATCTACTATAAACAACTTTTAATATTTAATAAACTGATATTTCGTTTATGTACCATCACATTCCACGATTGTTATGACTCCGGCGTGGTTTACAGCTTTAATTGTTACATAGTATATTTTCTTGTTCTCGAGAATACCGTCCAATCCATCGTTATTAGGTGATTGATTCAAACCAACGTCAACAAAGTCCTGAATATCACTTGCTCCTTTAGAGCGCCCCAATTGCCCAAGAATATTCCTAAAAGGAAAAACACAAAGAAAACCCAAGTAAGCAAGAAAACGAATACAATAACACTTAAAAGCACAGTATTTACCGTTACTACATTACTACGTTATTATTACTACGTTACTACCTACAGGATACACACAAATCATTGTTTGGATAACTTAATCGCACATCATTAGGGGTGGGAATCTGACCACTTCTTTTCATAAGGATTAGATTCTATGGCCATTTTGGCTGCCAAATTGAATCTGATAAGTATTTTGATGTCAAATGAATTTTTGATATGGTTCCATGGATTTTAAATTTTGCATATAAAGTCAATGGGAATTTTGGCAATTTTAGACATAACTTTAAAAAGCAATATTCTTCTCAACCTATTTGGCCGAAACTCACACACAGATGCTTTTGTATATTCTATAAATATTGGCATTCTTGGTTTATTCTAGAAAAATGTTTTTAATTAACCCCTTATACCTTGCTTTCCATAGTCAACAAAAACCCAGTACACTTTTATCGTTGTTTTTGAGGATTGGTATTCAACTGCTTCATATTCGTCACGTTCAACATCAATATAGTACATGAAATCTAGTAAGGGCGGCGACGTGTCTATAATGATCCCGTTGGAGGAAACTGTGATACTGTTTCCATTGGCCAATACAGATTTAACTGTGAAAACAAATCAATGATGGACACTATTAATTTGCGTTAATGAGGGATATTTGAGAGAGAGAGAGAGAGAGAGAGAGAGGGAGAGAAAGAGGGGAGAGAGAGAGAGTGAGAGAGAGAAATATAAGATAAAGAACGATTTCCGAAAGGGATATCATATATGGGCTAGGCAATAAAGATATGTGCAATAATAAAAATAGAGTTCCTAGAGATGGAGTTACAGAAGGATTGTGATTTTAACTCGTTTTGTCTGTGTGTCTATATTTATGAGTGTGTCCATTAACCCTCGTCTACCTGAGACATTTTTTGTAACAAAACTCCCGAAGGGGGGGGGGGTACCACCCCCTGTGATTTTCGTTACTGAACACCCGATTCCTGTAAATTGGTACCAAGGATAGCTTAGAGTTTTTTCTTTCCATTGGTACCAAAATAAGTACCATCATCCCCATTATGACGTCACCATGACGTCATATGTTGAGGAAAGTACAAAAATACTGAATATAGGGTGGAAAATTGATATTTCGCAATTTTAGCGACTCAAGCACCTTATTATAGCTCTAAAATGATGTCATTATATAAAACTAGTTATTTCCCATCAAGTGGAGTCAAAAACCGCATGAAAATCTCTAATTTTCCTAACCTTTTTTGGCGAAAAATTGAATTTTTCACTGTATGTGTCTATGGAAATTGGCAGTTTTGCTGACATGCGAACTTTATGATGTCATTGTGACGTAATGCTAGGCATGTTGGTACTCATTTTGGGCATGTTGGTACTTCGTCTACCGAAGGGGGGGGGGTGGTTGCCACCCCTTCCCCTATCCATCACTGTGGGGTCACCTATACCCCGGTGGATGTTTGTTTTTGGATGAAAAGGAGCGGAAAATGTCAATTGACAATTACATTAAATAATTTGGCACCAAAAAAGGGGGTTTTAGCAAGCCGTCGAAAAAACCTGAAGGGGGTAGTAACCACCCCCCCTTCGGTAGACGAGGGTTAAATAATGTTTGGGTGTGTGTGAAATGAATTCGACATAATTATAGTCAAGGCTAGGATTTGCCTTTATTTGGACTTCAACGATTTTTTATTACATTACAATCCACACAATCACGTATGTCATTGCAATCACTGCATACCCACCTGTAACAAATATTGGTGAAGTCAAATTTTCCCTCATAAGGTTCTCCGGTAAAGACAGATGATCAAGCGTGAAAACAAAAGAAGACGCTTCGTCCTTTTCGCACGACGCCGAACAGTGATATAAGTCACAGGAAGATAAGCAAGGAAAACATGGTCTCGCAACCTTCGAAATATAGATGGAAACACATCTTTCATTCAAAATATTTCTGTATGCAACATATGAGTGATCTTTATTTAATCTTACAATGAAATTGATTGTACAGATATTTTCTTTTATAATTGCACCAGAATCGAAACTAAAAATTATGACAGAATTGATGAAATCGATATCATGAACTTCAGGGATATTTTGTCCTCACTGGTATTTGTTGGTTACACTAATGATAATAAACAGTCAAGTAGATTATATTGAGAGCGACTTTGTTAAATTGTCACAGCAGAACTAGAGAGCCCTGAGTTTTTACAAACTCTAGTATATTCGCAGGTGAATATATTAGTAATACATAGCAACAAAACGTGGTCTTGTCTTTTAAGAGCTTTTAAGGCCCTCACACACAAGGTGACTTGCCATTTGGTCTAATCCCAATTGGTCTAATAGCCATTTTGTCTAACTCCAATTAATCTAATACCGTTTAGTCTAATAACCATTTAGGCTAATAACCAGTTAGTCTAATAGCCATGTAGTCTAATATACATCTGGTCTAAAACTCATATCGGCTAATATCCATATCGTCTTTACCGAAATGATCTAATATTTAAATCAATGTTTAAAATCAACTATTTTGAGTTTAGCATAAAAATGGATATTAGACCAAATAAGTATTTTAGACCAAGGCGAATTAATTAGACCAGGTGGAAATTAGACCAAGTGGATATTAGACCAAATGGATATTAGACCAAATGTATATTAGACCAAATGGACATTAGACCAAATGGGTATTATACCAAATTGATGTTAGACCAAATGGACATTACACCAAATGGTGTTTGGGGTTATTAGAGCAAATGGTACTAGTAGACAAAATGGGCATTTTTATACTAGATGGGCATTAGATCAAATGGAAATTAGACATTCTGGTTGTTAAATAAATTGGATGTTAGACTAAATGATTATTAGACAAATTTGTATTAGACAATATGGGTTTAGACGAATTGAAGTTAGACCAAATGGCTATTTGACCAAACGGGATTAGACCAAATGGTAATAAACCACCCACAAGACGGCTTTTAGGTAAGAGTTTAGTGTGTCTGGTAAGTGTTTGTTTTACCTCTGTGAAGGCCACCAAATCAACAAGTTTGTCATCAGTACCGACACCAGCTAAATATTGTACAACTGGACATGCGCCTGCACGGAAGGGTTCGCCATAACGACACAGGACATCTTGGGGAGGAGGAATACTAGTGAAAAGGAACAAATAGAAAAGCTACAGATGTAGATTTCAGTAATGACCAATTAGAGAATAAAAGTATGGCTGGTATTCTGAAAAGGAGTCTAACTTTAAACCTGGGTTTATACCAGGGTTAGTCCTACAAAAGTGGACCTTTTTTCCTTTCAAAATACTGTGAAAGTTATATAAATGTAACGGGTGAGAAATTCCTCATGGATGGCCAGAATCATGAGAACGGCCCATCCTCGAGGAATTTTCTCACCCGTTACAGCACATTTTTAGAGTATGTTGGAAGGAAAAAGGTCAACTCAGGTAGGATTAACCCTGATTTAAACCCAGGTCTAAGGTTAGACTCCCTTTCAGAATACTAGCCATTGTTTTTAGTTTCTGCCATATATCGATCGTGTCATATCACACGGACTACAGCATTATTTTAGAGCTTTTTAGAGCGCCTCGTTGTTCTACGCCAAACTAGTTCTGTAGCTAGTGAAATATGACACGATAGAGCTCGATTGGCCCAAGCAGAGCGTATGCGTATCGCATACTCGTGCCGTGTAAAATCGTCTCATATCAGATGGTTGGAACTAATCAAACTGCATAAACAATCTCAAGTGTTTGAGAATGCGAAATAAAGCACATTAGTTACAATTAAAGTACGCGAAATGTGTAGTGTGCCTTTTTTCACAATACAAAGCACCAAGTCTGATTCAAACGGAACTTTGGAATTTAGCATTTCAGGTGACTATCGTTACACATAAAACACATATTACACATAAAACGTAATATTCCAAAATATGAACATAGGTCTTAAGTGTTTACTAAATTCGTCTACAATCGTGCTTGTATCCAAATCAAATCAATTCTTAACAGGGTAAATTTGAACGTTGCATTGTATTCTGCAGCAATTTCATGATGGTTTGCTTGGTTGGTGTTTGTAGTCACGGTCCAGGCGTATTGACTTTGCCGCATATTTATAAAAACTTAACTTTAACTAATAGTACCTCAAATCACGAAATTGAGCCGTGGAAGATGGTGGGTAAAATGGGTCTTCAATTGTCGGAATCTTATTTTCGCTGTTCCAAACATGGAGTAACAGTTGAGTATCAGGAGACAGCTGAGGAATTCCCTCAAGGCGAGCCACTGGGTCCCCATCAATGAATAATTCCATACTCCACTGACCCTGAAGTTGGAACATTTTAAAAAAGTGATATATTAACCAACACTTTCATCTTGAAGCGGTTAATATTACCAAGCTGAAATTTCCAGGAATGATGTTAAATAGTACGAGAAACAACATATCAAATGTTTCTGAAAATCACCAATATTCAGGAATAATGGAGTACGGTTTGTACAGGGTACAATTCTGAAATAATCCGATTGTGTTTGAATGTTTGCCATGTATCAATGATTTAGAAAGGTATAGTTTGCCGTATATACAGTTTATGGTGTTAATTTATGGCAATAACGGTTCAAGGTCATACTAGGCAGTGGCGTAACAGGCGGGGTTTTTTTTAGCCCTCTGACCGGGAAAAATTGGCCTTTTGACCCCCCCTGAGAGGGAAAATTTCCCAAAACTGGGAAATTTGCCCCCTCAGAGCGGGCAGGCCCGTTACGCCACTGATACTAGGGGAAGAGTTTCAGAATGATACGATTGTTAGTCTCGCTGTGTATGAACACAAAGTATATTTAAACAGTTCAAGTAATATCCTTGCATATGACAGGTTGCTACAAGGTTCATGGGCGGTTACTACCCGCTGCCTTATAAAGTCGATATGTACAGGTTGAGTGAATGAGCATACTTTTAATCATGTGACTGTAGGAGTGATGTATAATTAGCTAATAATTGAAATCGAATCGTTTTAAATTGCTTAGCCAAAGATTGCCTTTAATGATTGTTGTTGGCCAGTAGTACCAAAGCTAAAGACCTTAGATATGACTAGAAGAATGCATTAGTGGTTTATATAGCTATACTAAAGGTACAACAAGAGATTTTGAGGCACCCAAATATTGTGTCAAAATAGTAATATTATAGAGATTAGACACGCTATAGATTTCTTACCTTGTGTTTGGCTACAAAATGTCTTAAAAGAGAGAAAACATGTGATTTTGATTTATATTTCAATGTAAAACATAGTCTGAATTGTGTATTTGCTCCTACGAAATTAGAAATTTCACAATTTTTGTACCAACGAAAACATTTCTCAGCTTAATCCTTTCAGATGGGGATATTTTTAGTGGAAAGCTTTACATCAGAGCAAAAATCAGTACTTTTCGATATTTTAGGGGGCACTTGATATGTGAAATCTCTCGTTGCACCTTTAATTCACCTTAACAATTTTACCCCTATGCAAATCTTTCACTATTACCTTTAAGCCAAAGGGACGTTTTTGAAAGGCTATTTCAATACTTTTTAGTAATAAACATAACCTCTTGGTAAAACTATTTATTTTCTGGTTTGAAGCTTTGTAAGGCTCTTGCTCTTGGCCTGAATATCCAAAACTTCCAGATTCATCATATTTTGTTTGAAAAAAAGTAATCACGTACCTCTGACATAGAATCTTCTGATGGTATAACATCAAACACGATTGTATACCGGTGCCATTCTTTCGATGGATCATAATACAATGAATATCCAGAATTCCGGATCCCATTCGTCTTCATTAATATCGGCACCAATCTTTGCGTAAGACCACATCTTCACCTAGAAGATAAAAAGCACAAGAGGTATTAACATACCCAAAAGGCTATTCTTTTTAACTGTGGGTGACCCGATCATGGTCCGTTTTCTATATTTATTTCTACCTCACGTGGAAGGGGGGGGTGGGTAAGCAGAGAAGAAAGGAAAGTAAAGGCACTAGGAAGGCAAGGCAAGGAAGGAAAGGAGGAAGGAGAGAGAATGCAAGGGCGAAGGAAGGAATGAAGGAAGGGAAGGGAAGGAAGGAAGGAAGGACTTCCCAGGAAGTTGAAGGAAGGAAGGAAGGAAGGAAGGAATGAAGTAAGGAAAGGAAGTAAGTAAGGAAGGAAGTAAGAAGGAAGGAAGGACAGGAAGGACAGGAAGGACAGGAATGAAGGAAAGGAAGGAAGGAAGGTATAGGAAGTGAAGTAATTAAGGGAAGGAATTGAAGGAAGTAAGTAAGGAAGGAATTAAATTAAGGAATGAATGAAGTAAATTCAAGGAAGGAATTAAGTAACGATGAAGTGACTGAATTAAGGAATTCGGAATTACTTAATTCATTCATTACTTAATTCCGTTACTTCATATCCTTCCTTCCTTTCTCAGTACGTAATTATTCACTTAATTCCTTTGGTCCTTCAGTCCTTCTTTCCATTTCCCTTTCCCTTTCACCTTTACCCTTTTCCCCTTTCCCTTTTTCCCTTTCCCCTTTCCCTTCCCTTTCCCGTCACTTTCCCCGTCCTTTTCCATTTCCCTTTCCCTTCCCTTCCCTTCCCTTCCATATTCTTTTTTAAATCTTGGTAGTGACTATAATATATCGTCGCCCACATCACATTACTGTCGTTTATTTTTACAGTTTACAGTTTTCCGAGAAAATCGCGATTCAAAATCTACCGGACATTTCATGTCTATACGGTTTTGCAACGAAGCATAAAAGTCACACCTAGACTTTACTGTTTTGAAGAAACAAATTTAAAGTCCAATATGCTAATGATCGATGATGATTTGGGATGTGCTGATGCGTGATGATGATGATATGGAGGATTGAGGATTACGAGGATGGTGAGAGAGGAGAAGGAGGACAGGAGGATGAGGCAATGATGGAGTGATGGGCGATGATGAGTGATGGGGAGAGGGTGATGGGCGATGATGAATGATGGGCGATGATGGGTGATTGGCGATAATGGGTGATGGGCGATGAGGGGTTGATGGGCGGATGATGGGTGATGGGCGATGATGGTGATGGGCGATGTGGGTGATGGGCGATGTGATTGGTAAACGGGTGGTTGGTGACGGGGATTTTTGGTGTTGTTGGTGTGGTGGTTTGGGTTATATAACTACATCAATTTGTTGTTTTGATTTCATTCGACGTGTTTTATAACACTGCTGTCTCTATGACTGTGGTTCTATAAAAATTGTGATCTATAATGGATTTAAACATTGTACTGGGACTGGGTTCTTCTATAACATTGTGCCCCCCCCCCCACACTTTTTTTTTTGATTGTGTTCGGTCCTTATGAATAGTATGCTATTGCATTGTGTCTCTAACTACAAACAGTTGTAAATGTGTATACAAACGACTTCATTAAGGGGTTTTTTTAAAAAACAGGAAACTTTCACTGTTGCATTATCGTTCGTTGTAAAAATATAGCCGCAGTAGTATATAGGGCACTAACGCGTATACAAAGCTCCAAAGAAAATATCCACTTTGCCCTGAAAGGCATTTTTTTGAAATGATGTATTAGAAATCATTTATTTTGCAGATATCGAAGTTAACCCTAAAGAAAGAAATTTTGACAATAGGCTTACCAACGCGTACGTGGGGTGTATAACCACCCAGGAATGCATTCTTATAAACCAAAGAGTGCTTACGTGTTGATACCAGTGGATAGCTTTGGGCCTCCGTTTTCTATTGGTTCCAACATAAGTACAATCGTACCTAGTATGGCGTCACAATAACGTCAAAGTTCGCAAGTTGGAAAAATTGTTCATTTCCGCAGACACACATCAGTGTATAAAATGCAAAAATGAATTTTGCACCAAAAAAGTAGGAATATCAGAAGACTTTGTAGATGTGAGGCAAAAAGCTGATATGTCTGTAATTTCTGATGTCTTTCATATCCCCTTATTTGAACAATGAAATGACTTTGGCTTCATTCCACTGGATAGGTACTTGCTCTAATTGCATAATTTTGTTGAACAATTTTGTAATGATTTATATGGTATCTTCTCCTGCCATCTTTAAAATATCTGCATCAATTGATTCTCTCCTGGTGGCTTTCCTTTTTCATTTTATCTAAATCTCTATTAAAGTCACTATCAATGATTTCTTCATCAAGTCCATTTTTTGCATTTTGTATTGGAAATTTTTTGTAGTAAAGACCTCTGAACGTGGTTAAGCTTAAAACGCCGTACTTGTCAAGAAATGGCGATTTTTATGTGTTTACTAATAAAGTCGGGATCCGACTTTTTTAAGGTCTAGAAACAGACGTAAATAACATTTTCAAGATCGCTTTTACATGCTTAAGTGTCTGTTTTTCACAAAGAACAGTAATATAAGGTAGTGATATGACCTAATACTAGCAATTTAGAGACGAAATGGGCATTTTTATTTTGGAAAAAAAATGATTGATCGTGGCTTTAACTTCTTTCTCATTTAGATTTAACTTAAATAGGTCTAAATGTTGACTAATCCCCTAAGGCACATTCCTCCTAAAGTGGTATATCAAATTATTTTGAATTTTAGAAAAGACAGTATTTACCTGGAAGAAGTTGCAGTCCACATGACCTTTGTATAGCTTTCTGCACACGTTCTTGAATGATTTTCCATGGTACAGTCGTTGATGGCGGTGTGCTTTGCTCTGGTGTTGTTGTCAAATTTGCTATCGTTTCGTTCAAAACAATTTCCCTTCGCAAGAAAGCTGTACAATTGCAAGTACATGCCTGAAAAGCAGGTAAAATTTTAAAAAATAGTGTAATTTGCACAAAAAAACACTCCATAAAACATAGTAATCCTTTGCATAAGCAAGCACCTTAGCAAGGGGTAAGTGGGATGTTTACACAAAAGAAATATTTTGTTTTTTCATGTTCGTTCACAGATTTTCACAAGTTATAAGGCGCCGCGGTGAAAACCGGTTGAAGTAAACCCTGCTACCATAATGGAACGACCCAAAATCTTCGACTAGGATCATGATCATTTGCCCAAGATATCTCTATACATGCTCATGTAGTCAGTGTTACATAGGCTATAATGCAGGTTTTTACATGTTTTTGAGAGGTTTCACTAAATGTCACTAATTTAGTAAAACCTCTCAAGTAAAGAAGCTGAAGAGATGGCCTCGATCTCTGAAGAGATTCCATTTAAAATATAAGAGTACAGCAACAGTTAACAGGCCATAAGAAATCACAAAGCTTTCGAACTAGAAGTTCATCATCAGTGTGTTGTGAGTTGAGTCTATGGTGTGACTGCAAGCAAGTGCATAAAGCAAGTGTATATGTATGTGTGTGTGTGTGTGTGTGTGTGTGTGTGTGTGAGAGAAGATATTTGCATATGAACAGAAAAAGCAATGGAGCAAAACCAAAAGGAGACTATTCATCAATATTCAATCCAGAGGGTGTAAGACACCGTAGTTGCTGAATGCAAATTTTTTTCTTTTTCAAGACGGAAATTTATTTGTGAAAGTCTCTTAGAAGCATCAATGCCAACTATGGTGAGATCATCTATGCTGTGATTGGTGGAATTAAAGTGATTGGCCACAGATTTGTCTTTTTTTGATCTGATGTCAGATAAATGACCATAAAGTCTGGATTTAATTTGTATTGTTTTGTTATCAAGGGCAAATTAATTCAAGTACCTATTACCGCGGAATCCTATAGAGTGTGTTCGTATGCGTATTTAATGGAAACGCCTTTCAATACGGAATAAAGCCTGATCTCGTAACTCATCCAAGCTGCACAATTATCTCTCATTGAGAAGCGTTTTCCATAGAATACGTATTCGTCCATGGTGGATAGTCGTGGACACTATTCTGCATCTCGTATAATCTGTCTAATGATGAAAGACGTGCGCCCTCAGTGATCGGATAGCTATCATTTGGACGATATTGGCTAACAAACACTCAAGCCAATGGGTGGCGCTATCGCGATTTGAAGATTAAGAAAATCGCAAAATTGATATATAGTCTGCTTCCGTTTTTTGCAACAGCTTACGCCACTACAGATGTCAAACTAGTCAAACTTTAAGCATTTTAATTCCCATCCCACTCTCCAATCCCCCGGGGGTAACCTGTGCACGAGCCCGGGTAACCAACCGAGTTACAAGGGTTCCGGTGGTGACCCTATATGAGACCAGAAAAGAATAAAATGGTACCCTATCTGAGACCAGACCTATTTAAAAAGACATGCTATCGAGACCCGGGGCCAAGGAATATTATCATTGGATTTTTAACCTGGGATTTTACACTCCAGTTGAGCTATTTTATTGACTTTTATTCTGTTTTGAGCCCTATGTGAGACTGAGAGAGGCATAGATTGAACCCTAGATTGCAAGTCTCGAGACCTGCCAAGGTCTCGCGTTTTTTAACGCGGGCTACTCGACCATTATACCCAGTTACCCCCGGGTCTCCAACCATGCGTATAAATGTCGTCTTTGTGCCTAGTGAGACCTGGTGTAAAGAAACTGAATAAACCGTGAAGATAGAATAAACTTTGCCATTTGGGCACAGTGCTGAAAGAAATGATGCATACAGCACTCAATGGAGAACACAATAGACAGAGGCTGGTAGGACACTCAGTTACACGGTGCGACAGGGACACTGTATTATATGACACCGGATTACTTAACAAATGTCTGTACATAAAGTGTTAGTGATCATTTTGAGAATACCTCTTAGTTTTCACAAATGTTGATGTTTGCAAAATCTACATATCATGAAACGTCTCTTACCTTTTTGGAAGTTGACGTATTTGACATATCTGAGGGTTGTTTCATTTAAAGGTGGATTATCTTATCATTGTTCCGATTTTTTTCTCGCTCTCATGGAAACATATCACGAAAAACATATGATTACAATTGTTGAATTAAGTCGGTCCATCCGTTTATTTACTACAAGGGATACGTGTACTAAATTGGTCCATGGGACATGCTGTCGACCACGTTTTTGTCCAAAACATCAAAAAGAAACATTTCCTAGACCTAAAACTTTAAATGAGGAAAATATGTTCTTCTGATACTAAAATGTCAATTTTGTTGGAGTAAAGTAGGGGAACGAGGTTGTTAATCGGGTCATCCACCTTTAAACAGATTAAATTTTTACCTCAGTGATCGGTATGTCGAAGCAGCAAAAACATTCCTCATCTATTATTGATATTGCGTTCGTTTCTTGTTGAGGAAAATCGCCTACAACGTCACTAGGCCCATCCCAGAACACTAGACTGGTAACAGCATGAACAGTCGCATCTGCAGCTAATATATCCACCTTAATATTGGTTCACAATAAAAAGTTACGTGTTTTTTAATTGTGTTAATTGTGCACAGTATGTAGATAACCTGATTAGAAAATGAGCAAAGCTTCAAGCGGATATTTTTTATTGTTGTGTTTTGGGTCATTTTTCCCTTTCAACTAAAAACCGAAAATTGGGGTCATCGCATAGGGTTTTGGCGAAAAAAAAACTCCACATTCTTATGCGTGCAGTATGTGAGACAAAGAATTTCATTTCTCTTTGAAAAGAAAAACTCGCGGGAACGATCATGGTTGTAAGTGCATTATTGAATTCCATTGTTATCATGCCTTGTTCTGATTTTTTAAAACTTACTTCATATTTCCAACCGTTAGAAAGCGCGATATTTCGTTGCGTAAGCACCAGATTTCATGAATTCCATCGACGTTTGCCGCTGCAAGGTTACTGCCATCGTGTCGCCTCTAAAAGAAATCTGAAAATTTTGAGAAGAAAAAATTGTACGAACTTTACATAAGTTATACGCTACTTGCAATATAGAGTGAATTTGATTAACTTCAGAGTAAGAATCGAACATTAACGCATTGTGCGATATTTTGGTATATTCAACTTGCGTAAATATAATGACATGTTTCTATTTACAATTACAATGTGATAATATAATATAATATATATTTAATCAAAACATCATATGTATCAGGCGTTTTGATAGCCCATTTTGAAAAAGTCAATAACACTTGTGCCAAATGACAACAACTCAGTCATATGGGAAATAAACTTTATTTCTGGTGAAGTATCAAAATAAATCATTCTTACATGTCATAATATTAAGGAACAAAGACCAGGCTTTCCAAAAGTGTTCGTTTAATCTTATTTGCTTTTGTCAATTAAGAGATATAATCAATTTTGTGCATTACACCAAAATCGATTTTGTATCACTTTTATGTATGGCCAGAGTATTGTGTTGTGGCATTCTGTCTTGAAGCTCACAAAAGATTGCAACTTGGCAAAAGAAACAAAACACAGATTACAGTACACACAGCGGAAATAATAAAAAATAATACAAATATTTATTGCACGTCAATGAAATAGAGCTTTGAAAATTGGTATCTGTTAAAATCATGCCAGAATGAATATAATTGCAACCAAAATAGACACTCCAAATCCAAAGTCAATAAAAATTTGAATTTGGAAGCAACGTATCAAGGTGCCAGTAGGACTTTTGCGTTATATGATACTTCAAGACCATAAAACCTCTCTCTTCCAGGTTGCTGTAGGTCATGATTCTCTTCTAACAAACAGCAGTATGTCAAATGTTGTACACTTTATCTTAAAGCCAGAACTTACTGAACATAATTTCCACCATTACATGACTGTTTCTGCATCTTTTAAAGTTTCTTTATGAAGTTAATCCCTTCTTGAAGAATTTCAAATCTATTCAAATGTGAATAACGTATGTTTATCTCATTCTTTCACCATTTTCACTCAACCAGAAAGTGGTACAAACTCGATTTTTGTATTCCGCAGACTGGAGTTATCTCTCGATTGAAACAAGCAAATGAGATGAAACAAAAATATTGGAAAGCCTGGTCTTTTTTCGTTAATGTGATAGACAAAATGACTTACTTATGTTGAGATTTAAAATTGAAAAAAAAAAATCGGTTTTTGATTGTACCATTTTTTAGACAGGCTGTATAAGTATAATGCCGTTGACCGGTGCTAACCCCAAAAAAGGTATACTGCTGGAATTTACACAAAATGCACAGACTATACCATGCTGCAACAGATCCAAAACCCGCTAAAACCTGCTTTTAAATTGGTACATTTGTTTTAGGAGGGGCAATAAGGGGACATAATTTGCACAGGGGTCAAATGATAAAAGTATTAGAGTTGTGTTGAAATGCATGCCATTATTGCTATGTCCCACTGATTAAGAAAAGGTATAGTTTGCCCTATCTCAGATATGAGCTAATATGGTTCAATGTCATACTGGGCATAAAGATTTTCTAATGCTCCGATTTATCAATCAATCAAACAATTTTATTTATCACAAAAGCAATAAACAATAACAAGCATTACAAAAGCTAAATATTCATATTCGATATAAACAAGTATAATTATATTAAAACTATAAGTGACAACTGCAGTATATACACTAACTTATGTAAATGCGTAAGTGATGAATGAGGTCACTGCTGAACACAGAGCGTGAGGGTGCAGTGACCTCTTAAAATAAACCTACATATTAATTATAACCTAGGGATACTCGACCGACACAGCAGGGACAGGACAGAACTGAAAATGACATACAATAAACAAACATTTCCGACTAATGAAAAAGGGGAAATAACAAGAGAGAAATGAATGAAGAGATTAAGGTGAGATGAAAGTATCATACATCTTAACGAGATTTTTTTTTGAATGAGATGAGTTTAAGAATATTTCCAAGCGTGGGTCCAAAGTAGACCAGAGTAAGGGACCTTAGTACATAGCGGTATTGTTAGCCAAGACGGTGTTGGCCGTTTTTGTCGGGTCGCCTTATCGACCCGACTATAGAAATCACTGCCCTCAAAATTGCGAATGAGTCTATTTTTATCTGAAGCATATAGGATTCATGTCTGAAGGTCATTTCATTAAATGTTTTTCTTTTATGAAAATGAACTACGTCCTACTATTAAGTTTGGAGTTCTAGTATTGGGTGTGTATTGCGATGCAATTAGGGACAAAGAATAAAATCATTGCAGGTTTCAAATGGTCTTAAAAAGCATTTCTTTGATTTTAGTCTCTGCCAAGACTGGCTGGGAAATAGGGAGTTGGTTAAAACGTTGCAGGGATATATAAAGGGTGAGTAACGAATAGGAGAGTTATAAGTAAGAAAAGGATCAGGCCACGTAGAGTTACACTACGTAATGATTGAAGCTTTTACCATACATGTGTGGATATTATTTTAGACGAAGTTTTGGGTAATATCTTTATTTGAAATGACAGGAAGGTTAACCTACATTAAATTAAAGCTTATAACTTGGGGATTCGGTTTTAACACATGTTGCGCCCAATTGGGCGTTTTTTCTATTTTCTTTATTTGAAATGACAAGAGAGTTTTACGTACATCAAATTAAAGCTCGTAACCTAGGATGCAGTTTTTACATATTTTGCGCCCAATTGGGCGCGTTTTCTATTTCCTTTATTTGAAATGACAGGAAGGTGTAACCTATGTTAAATTAAAGCTTACAACTATGTGAGGTCAAATGTCACACAAAGGTCAACGGGAGATCAAGTTGTAAACAAGGTGATTGGTTCTAATGCAATCTTATGCTCATGTATCAAACATCTACTTTAAATCAGTTATGAGATTTCTTTTTATACATGTTTCTGTAATAAAAGTGCAACTTCAAACTAAAAAACCATCTACTCCCTTTAAATGCTTTTTAATTTTGTTCTTATTTCTTGTAAAATTATGCCTGGCGACCCGACACAGTTTTTTAAATACTTGTTATAATAGGAAGATGAAATTGTCTATGATGAAATTAAATTTAATTTGAACTTGTCTAGTTTCGTAATTATGAGTGAAGGTGAATGTGTTCAAGAAATTATCTTTAATAAGGTCATTGGGCAACACATTGTTTTCAAACTGGTACATAAAACAAGCAAATTGAAGCTTGTAGACGTCATGAATCTTTAACGTATTCCTAGATGGAAATAATGGGTCAGTGTGGGTCAGCCACATGGAATTTGTACATGTTCTAATAACCCTTTTCTGAAACTAAAAAAAGGGAATCCATGCCGGCGTTGTTAGAATCAGCCAATGCCATAGCATCGTAAGATATATAGGGTAAGATGAGGGAGTTATATAGGGTGTGGAGTGATCTTCGAGGGAGATAATGTCTAACTTTTCGAATAACCCCATTGTATTTGGATATGATTTTGGAGATGTGTTTGTATGAGAATTCCAGGATAAATTATGATCAATCAGGATACCAAGAAATTTAGTAGTTTGTACCTGTTCGGTGTGTGTATTGTTGATTTTAATA
The DNA here is from genome assembly GCA_023653785.1 of Ophioderma brevispina. Taxonomy (NCBI): domain Eukaryota; kingdom Metazoa; phylum Echinodermata; class Ophiuroidea; order Amphilepidida; family Ophiodermatidae; genus Ophioderma; species Ophioderma brevispina. The sequence goes on from JAMKCH010028339.1 coordinate 24,714, forward strand.
TCAAGCTTAATATCTGGCTTATTACTATATTTATTTTTAAATATCATAAAGTTTGTCTTTTAATATTTAGTGACAGTTTATGCAAAAGACACCCAATTTTTCAGTTTGCGCTACATAAACAAAATGTGTATTTCTCTCACTACCTTCATCTTTTAATATTGACATTCAGGAGGATAGCGTGTAACCTGCCATAGACTGGGGCCTATAGCCCCTATCAGTTTGCTTTCTAACTATGCAAGCCACAGGATTAGGACTGGCTTAACTACACATTAGTTTTTTTTTTTTTTTCCCCCAGCTATGACATTGACACCATTAGCTAGCTATAACGGTCGCCCACCATCACAATGATGTCTTATATATGAACTGCCGTTCTAGGAAAATCGCATTGCTTTTTCCTTTAACAGGGAGATCTGTTTGTATATGGATTAAACATTACAAAAAACTTTTTAATTTGACATAGACGAAAAACAGGCTGAAATTTAGTTTTTTTAACCTTGCTGAAGTTTTGAAAGTGCACTTTGTATCTGATAAAGCTTACAAAAGTCATAAGTTGTATGTGGAAAAGCAAAAAAGTCATCTTTTCACATACGACGCTAATTTCACCGTTATATTTCAATGCGTTCAGATAGATCTCTATGTGAAACCATGGAGTTATTATAGCACTATAATAACTCCATGGTGAAACACGTCATGTTCACGCACGAGGCAGATACGACGCACATAGATCTGTATGTGAAAAGCGACAGCTTGTTTTACGAACAGCGTTAATAGCTGTTAATTATACGCCTATTGAAACTACGTGTAAATTAAACATACGACAGTATGTGAAATCGCGATATGCAGTTTTGAGATTATTGAGAAAAATTCTTAATTAATATCTCACTAATTAGGTCACTTTCAAGATTGTAACTTTGTGCATGTATAGACCATAACATTATAAGTACATATGCAAAATATCTCAAAAAAGTAAAAAAAATTCTGATAAGACAGTATGTGATGTGGGCGACGTATTGAACCGCAAGTCGTAGATAAGACAGGCTATACCTCTTGCTCAGTGGGACATAACAAATATGTTGGCATGTATTTGAACACAATTCTACTACTTTTGTTATTTCAACCCGTACAAATCGTGCCCCCTGGTCCCCCCTAAAATTACCCAAAGCGGATTTTAGCGGATTTTGGATGTATTGTTGTATGGCATGTGCTCTCCATCTGGTTCAAAATCATCCCTATACTATTTTGTTCAGGTCAAAATGCAAAAATGACCATATAGTTATAGATGAATAGAAGTAGCTAAGTATTTTCTCTAATAATTTCATTACAATATCTGTGCTAAATAACGTTATATTAGAATAAATTGTTACTACTTTTAAAAGTCCCCATGACTACCATGAAAATGATCTCAATGAAGATGAATTTCGCCACATACCTGTTTGTATGTGTACTCAATGTCCCAATCGTCAATTTTCATGTTCCATAAGCCTTGCACATTTAATGCTTCCCAATCGGTAGCAGTAAATGGCAGTTTCAGTTGGGGGCAGCTAGAGCCAGACGACGTCGGTAAATGCAAAAATGACCCTAAAGAAGTGTTGAGAAAAAATAATAACTTTTCCGTTTCATGAAGTAATAGTTCTCGGATTGCTTAAATAATGTACAGAACTACAAGCTGGCTGGTTTTATTTGATTGTTGTTTTTTAATAAATATATGACCCAATACACATAGCAGGAACCTGTTATAACTGGTAGATGCTATTCAGCAGGTACCTGTTATAACTGACCCGGGGGGGGGGGGTACTCAGTGGAAAAGGGTAGGTACATATGTGCCGCCGATATGGGTCACATTTTCACGCCTTACTATAACAATGGGTCGTTTTTCCCACCATGCTACTATAAAGATGGGTCACCTTTTGAGGTCATTGCTATTAAACTCCTCAAAAAAAGTTTGGAAATTTTTTCAGACATGTATTTCTCATTTAATTTGAAATCTTATTACACTCTATTGCATATCATTGAAAAGCTCAGTTATTCCTCTGTACAATGACACCAAAATGGTAAGAATTGATTTCTTCATGGTTGAGTGACATTTCTTTGAATACTGGTAGGTCTGAAAGAAAAAGTGCCAAATTTTCAGTACCTGTACTCAATTTAGGGTTGCTTAAATTAAGAGGATTAGGTTAAACGGAATTTGCCCAATTTGATGAGTTTGCTGATGGCAGGCTACTGAAGATTTTTAACCTTTTCATTCTTAAGTTACTCATTGACGATCCTAGCATGATATGGACGGGCATTAATATCGTCTCGGAGTACTGCATATCGTTCCAGATTTAGGACATAAGAGATGGCAACGGCATTAGAATATTTTCCGCGAAAACGACAGCATTGTTGCCTTCAATAACAACAAGTCTTGTCTTCCCAGTTATCAGGGCTGCCTCCACCAAAAGCTGTTGCTCTTCCAATGCAACAGAGGGGGAAACTTCACCACGTCTCCCTCAAACTTTAACTCTACCATCCAACTTCCGAAGACAAAATCTGCGTTCAGCTGATAACATGAATTTCTGTCACCATGTTTAAATTCCACTGCCGGTGTTGCCGACACCATCTTAACCGGGCCTGATGGTGAAGACCTGTCATTGCTGGCTTCTTAGCAAGTTCACCATGCTCTCAGATTGGACTGGTGTCAATACTGCCCCACAAACCGTGCCTGTAAATTTCCGGAAGACAATCTCCAATTCAGAAGAGTAATAAACCTGTCTTTCTGGGGTGTTGTGGCCCAGGGACAACCGCTTCTGGGTCTCACCTTCCCATTAGCAGTTTGCACGGAATTTTGTTTTCCATTTTGATACAGCACTAGGGTTTACCCCAACATTGGCTACAATTTGATTCTGGGATGCCAGCTTCAATTTGCCCCATGGCACGAGCCTTCTGTACATCTGATACTCGTGGCATGATGAGATACTGAATGACCACTCTTTGACATTTCCTATTCAAAGACCCACGTTCAAAGCAAACCTAATCCTTTTAAGCTGTGTAACCCTGTGTAACTCTTAAACTGAGGTATTTAAATTTGGCACTTTCTTTTTCAGACCTACCAGTATTCAAATGAGTGTCACTCAACCATGAAGAAATTAATTCTTCTGATTTTGGTGTTATTGTACAGAGGAATACCCGAGCTTTGCACTGATATGCAATAGAGTGTAATAAAATTTTCAATTAAATGAGAAATACATGCCTGACAAAAAATTTCCAAACTTTCTTTGAGGAGTTTATATAAATGGCTCCATTTTTCAATTTTTGGTCGCAATTTACATTGAAAATGGGTCGATTTTTCCGATTTTCGCTAAAATCACAATGAAAATGGTTGATTTTCTGATTTTTGGAAAAAGTTACTATGAAAATGGGCCGATTTTGCTAAGATTACTATGAAAATGGTGCGAAATTTCAAAGCCAACTATATAAATGGATTGAAATTTTGGAACCAACTATATAAATGGGTCATATTTTTGTACAATTTGGTCACTATAAACATGGGTCGATTTTTTTACCCGGTGGACACACACCCGTACCCAATTTTGGGTCGAGTACCCCCCCCCCCCGGGTAACTTACTCAAATGTATACGCTGCATACAGTGCTATACAGCATGCACCAGTGGAACGGGTTACTGTTCCTTAACGAATTGTACACGCGTATTTCCAACCCTAGACTTAGTGACGTTTCTCTTTACTCTAAAATAATATCGAAATACATTTATTTTAAAAAGGACATGGTTGGATTCGAACCTGTGAAACCTGCATTATAAATCGATGCTCTTATCCACTACACAAGCGAGAGAGGATGTGGGTGGTGATTGATTTTAATCCTACATAAGCTTTACGGAATAAAGCGATAATACTATTGTGATATGATAGCACTGTATGCAGTGTATACATTGAGTCAGTTATAACAGGTACCTGCTGAATAGAAATAGCATTTACCAGTTATAACAGGTTTCTGCTATGTGAATTGGGTGGATATATATATACTCCCCGCCTAAAAAATCCGAACGATATAAATTACTGTATTAAAAAGGTATGTAGGTATGTAGGTGAATTATAATAATAAATGCCAGGAGCGTTGTTCGCGTAATGTGTTTGCTTATTGACCTGTGTCCGTAATGCATTGATAACGAAGCATGATGTGGAAGTTTGAGAGATTTATCCAGCTGGCTTTGCGCGTTCATTTGAAAGCAAGTTTGAGCACGTTGATGGCCATTTCAACATCGTTCGAATTTTTTAGGCGGGGAGTATAGATAATGTGACATCAATATTGAACCAGTCCAATTTTCAATGGCCTTCTTGTACTATATGCCGGGCAAAGAACAACAGCCGCCGCCAACAAACTGACGGCCAATGACGTCACATCATCTTTTTTTTTGCGGGAAAAGAATGGATTACCGACTTAAACATCCTATCGTGATATTGTTTTGGATGAGATTGATCGATCGATTAAATAATTAAAAACGTTATGACATAACAACTACGCTTTACTTGAATTTTTTTATTGTGACCAACCACATTGGAAAATAGACGAAAATTTAGATACTAGAGAAGATGTTCGACTCAGTGGCGTAACAAACTGCAGTAGGGGATTACTTATCCCCAAACCCAGAATAGTAGGTCGAGACTGCCGCTCTCGATGTTTGATTAAATTTTGCCTTTCTTATGGCACATTGTGTGGTAAAATCCCAGTAGTTTACTTTCAGATTTTGTCCCCTAGCGGAAGTCGTCAAAATGTTTGTATCAGAAGAGAGCTACTATTTTTCTCATTTATCCTGTGAAATCGTAGGGCTAAATAATGTTTGGTTTGGATGTTATGAGCGAAAATATGCCCTATTTTGGTCGACCAATATTAATTTTACACAGTACTCTATGGGATTACAAAAACACGTTTCTAGCTCCCATTTCAAAACGGGTTGAAATAGTGACGCGAAACTTTACATATGAGGTTTTGGGGTGTAATCCATTCTATCAAGATGAAATTTTTCCTAGACTTACATTGGGTTATCCCCCTTTAATACTATGAATGTTTATACACATCTCTACTAGTAAATTAATGAAAATAATGAATAGGTGATATAAAAACCTGAAATTGTTGAAGTGTCCCCGTGAAACACTTGATCATTTTTAAAATCGACCCCATCTACAACAACGCCTGGTATTGGATGAGAAGTGTCAAACAAGGTTGGGTTTGATATCACAGTAGTAATGCCTCCAGCAGTATTAATTGCCATGACCTCTACAAAGTATGGTTGTTCATCCTGGGCAGATCGAAGTCGTAAATATTAGTATAAATGTTGACGAAATTTCTACTGCTTTGCACACAATCTTTATCCAAATCTGGCTTTTTTTTTAATAAGTACATATTTCAATCATCATTTAAAGGGATACAATGGTATGAAAAATATTCAGACATAATGAAATGTACCATTACTGAAATCACTTTCATAAATTTAAAAATAATTTAGATGTTTACATTCTGTAAAATCAGAAAAAGTTCGTGGCAGTTCGTGGCACTTCCCGCCACAGAAAATAAAAAAGTTGATGACTGCATGCTTTTCAAGTTTGATAAAATTCTGGCAGTAATGTCACTATACTAGGCTGAGAAGTGAAGCTTACAAGGAAATAATATCACTTACTCTCCTTTTTTTTAAAATGTAAACACCCAAAATTGTTTTCAAATTTGTGGAAGTGATTTCAGTAATGGTCCTTTCATTATGTCTGAATATTTTTTCATGCCATTGTGTCCTTTTAATACATAGACTTACTAATAGCTGTAGATCAACGAAAATGTGGTTTGATGATATTGCAGGCAATTCCAGCCAGTTTACTATGACGTCAAGACCGTTGATTTCTTCTTTACACTCAGATGCTGAAAGTAATCTTATTTTGTAATGGTCGATACCACTTTCTTCATCAGAGAAATCTTTCCACCAAACGGGCAATTCGTATGATGATTGTGTATACGTCAGCAGCTGTATGTGAAGAAGAGATTCCGTATAAGAAGCCGCGAAGCCAATTATACCGCTATGTTACTATATTGACTGGGACACTCAATGTCCATTCAAATTTCAGTATGTTTTAGGTCCGTCGTTTAATAATTCACTATCGCGATGATGGCGACAGTCAGAGTAAACTGCTTATCGGACTAAATACCAGGTGGTGCGATACGCAATACCGGAAAGAGTACTGACAGGACCTATAACTATGGGGTAAAACTATTTTATGAGTTCGAGTTAGAGTTGTCGAGTTCGAGTTCGAGTTGCTTTAGAGTTCGAGTTGCTTTAGAGTTCGAGTTCGAGTTGCTTTTGGAGATCGAGTTCGAGTTGCTTTAGAGTTCGATTTGCTTTTAGAGTTCGGGTTCGAGTTGCTTTAGAGTTCGAGTTAGAGTTCGAGTTGCTTTAGAGTTCGAGTTGCTTTAGAGTTCGAGTTGCTTTAGAGTTCGAGTTACTCTTTGGGTTCGAGTTGAATGAATACATGAGTGGTAAATGAAAACAGGTCAGATAAATAAATACATGTCATGTGAATGAAGACATGTCAGACAAATGAATACACGTCAGGCAAAAAGCAGGTCTGTACGGTGTACCATCGGATCCATAACAACTTTTTCTAATTTATTTTTTTTTCTAGATTTTTCCGTACTTTTTTAGACTTACTTTGTTTCCCTAGATTTATTTTCTACCTGTTTTTTTTAGATTTATTTTTTCTTTCTAGATTTTTTTATAGAGTAAAAGTCACGCTTATGCCACAGTCGATCTCTTTCTCTCTCTCTCTTAATCTCCTGTTCCCAAGTGTTCTAATTCTAGGATACGCACGCATATTTGCAAGTAGACTCTGCTTTTGGCATCTTTTTCTATAGTTGAGAACGTTACGTGTTTTTTGACATGTTTCTTTGCATTTGACACCTTTTTCTGTAGTCGAGACCTTTACGTGTTTGAGCGTTTGAGACCTCGTTCATTATTATTTGACGTCTTCGTTGTATTTCAGACCTTATTTAATCTTTGAGATACTTTTGACCTTTGACATGTTTCTCTGCATTTGACACCTTTTTCTGTAGTTGAGACCTTGTTCATAATTATTTGACGTCTTTCTTTGTATTTGAGACCTTGTTTAGTCTTTGAGATACTTTTGACAGTAACAGCCGCCCATAGATTCCGCGGGCGAGTGGTATTTTGAATTTTGTCAATATCCGTGGACAAGTTGGTTCGTACGAAGGCGTATGGGTTGCCATTGGGTCAAAAGGTGTCAGCGCAGTATTAAAAGGACCAATGTCCAAGGGTCCGGAGGGCCCAGTGATCTTTGATTTTTTTAGGATTTTAGTTTCTGATTTGTTTTGTATATACATTGGATGCATCGTGTTGATGAGTGATACTGTTGTAAAATGCAATAAAATTTTGATTTCAAAGCTCATAAAATAATAAGAAATTTCTAGAACCCTATACCTGGAAAATTTTTTGAGGGGTACACCATTTTGTTATCCGATTTTGTTGCAAAAGGTGGGGCGGGGGAAGCTTCTCCCCTTGAGGGGAATCTTGCCCCCCTTCCCCCTGAACAAAATCGTGAATTTCTGCACACGCGCCAATTTACAGTGAAAACAACATAGGCCTAGACTATACTAACAAATTTTAATATATGATTTCCCTCGGGAAATGTGCCCCCCCCCCTTGACCCCTGAAAAAAAGCTGGTTACGCCACTGGGTCACTCATATTTTGAACTCTTTTCCCGTGTTTTATAAACCTAGCAAAATAACATTTTAATCGCCTATAAAGACTATTAGGCAAATAGGAATAACTGCCTTATATCGTTTATATGTAGACAGAAAGAATTTGACGAATAATTTAGTGGGCCATCATTTTCTTTAGATGGAGGGAAGGGGCGCAGATCTTTTGGGGGCCAGTAATGTATGACATATTGCAAGGGGGGGGCAGCTGGGCAGCTCTCACATGGTGATGACGAAAAAATGCTATTTTGTTTTAATAAAAAGGCGATTTCAATTGCAACTTAGTCTGTTTAGGGGAGTAGGTGTTGTCTCGGTGGGAGTCATCAAATTTTATTACCGTAGGGGGGGGGTCGTTATTTTCGTGATTGCGATTTCCTTAACTTTGTGACTGCCTTTCAATATAACGTAAGGACCTTACATTGTACTGTAGACTGCTCAGAGCTCGCTAAAGAATCATGTTTTAATGTGTGTGTTGAAATGTATATACGTGCGGCGGCCGATCCTATAAATGGTAGTCGTTACTAAGTCAAGAACGCATATAACCCGACCAACGCAGCTAGATCTGTTAAATGTATGATGTGATAAATAAAATCGCCTTACAGTTTTTTCCGTATTCTTTTCGTATTAAGTGGTGGTAGGCCATGTTTTTATTCTGCGATCAAGTACGCTGTAACCTGTAAAACACGAGGTTTTCCTATACATTCACGGCCCCTCCATTTTCCGTATATAAGACAAACATGTCTGGTTTGGTATTCAGTTGTGAGCTAGCACCTGTCCTTTCTTCAACTGAGTACAAACATATCACGTTTAACATATTGACGCCATTATCATGCAAGCAAATTAGTTATTTAGCCTATTTGCAAGTAAGCCTTACACGTGTTTATACCCTTAAGAAAAATAGAAACGAATATTATGTCAGTATTTTGCTATACAGTAGCGCATCATAAGTAACATAAGAACACCTTTTTGGCATTTTACGCAATAAAGGTATAGCAGGTGGCACCCCCCGTACCTTCCGACTTTGAGGGACATCCTGAGCCCCTGAGTCTACCCAATCTTTCGCTAAAATGGCCGCACATGATAAACTTACAATACATAAAAGCCTTAGATCATATTCGTTTGCGTTTTTTGTGCGACAGGGAATCCTCCGTTAGGAGGAGGTGTACCGCCCTCCTGTTGGGACGAGGGTTAAACATCATGACTTTCGTGAACCTTTGTTTTGTTTCGTGATTTTCGTAAAGGTCAACAAATAGATCAAAAAACCTGGCTATGGATGGAACCGTATTGTAAGACGCAACCTAAATGTAACTCGAAACCTGAAGCACACTCTCACTTTATATCTAGCTCGAAAATGCATCGCTAACTCTAATTCGAACTCTAAAAAGGAATTCGTACTCGAACTAAAAAAGCACCTCGAGATCGAACTCTAAAAGCAAACTCAACTCTAAAGCAACTCGACTGCTACAAGCCACTCGAACCTAAACGCAACTCGAACTCTAAAAAACTCGAACTCGAAGTCTAAAAGCAACTCGAACTCTAAAAGCAACTCTACTTAACTCGAACTCTAAAACGCCACTCTAACTCTAACTCGAACTCTAAAAGCAAGTCTAACTCGAAAACTCTAAAACAACTCGAACTCTAAAAGCAAGTCTAACTCGAACTCGCACTCGACAACTCTAACTCGAAATTTAAAAAAAGATACTATTAACACTATTGGGTTGTCAAAATCCCTTACAAAGACGTACGCGCGCGACATCCATAATGGTGTGGGTTTAGCAGTGATCGCATACCGCATATTTACCACCTCACGCTTATAGTACGGTATCCTGTTAAAAGGATCCTGGCCCGGGTTTCAGCAACGATCGAGTTCACCGAATGACTTATTCGAAAATGCTGCAAATAGGTAGGTGCCAAACCTTCGTCATATACAAACACATCAATGACTACAAAATGCTGTTTGTGACGTTATTGAACCATATTGTAGTTCATATAAATTAGGTCCCCTCTCTCGAGGGTATCGCACGCACGTGCAATAGGGGTTAGTAGCTCGATTTTAATGAAAAAAACACGCAAGACACCAGGGAATTTAGGAGCTTATTACCAAATGAATAGGACATGACGCCGTTTATGGATCTAGAGATTTCTACTGTTTACAACTATATAAATAAGTCAAGTTCGTTATGTAAGGACGTAACAGAGATATATGCCCTAACCTTTTGTAAAAACCAAAACTTTTCTCTATCCCACCCCCCCCCCCCCCTCCAATCTACGTGTAGAAATCATGTTACACCACCACCTCAGCATACAGTTGCCTTCCCTTATAATTTACTATAGGAAGCATATTTGAACTACCATGTCGATCTGGACAATTGACATACGTCATCGTCTCTATTCGTCATACCGATCTCTAAGAAACAAAGTTTGACGAATTTTGGCATATTGTAAAAAATTGGTGGCATGTGGTGCTGTGGGTTGTGACGGTGTGGTATCCGCTTTTTACGTTTGACTGTGAACTGTGAAAGAGACTTGCGTACTCAGAAGAAAGACGACACGCCGCCCTTTACGCCACCCTAACAGGCACAAAAAACTTCGGGACTACATTAGTTTCAATCTAAACTCTACTTGAGATTGCCTAGATCGATAACCCTTTTTATTTAAGTGCAATATACACGGCCTTTCATATGAATGCCGGCAATTACGTACAGTTACTTTTTTACTCGGAACTTCTATATAAAAATGTTGTGTAGCATAAAAAATGAATTTGCAGCGTCAGTTTGTGTTTGCAGCATGTTAGTTTGCTGCTTTTCATGAAAAAGGTCTGCATTGTGCGTTGAGATTTGTTGTGTATGCGAGTGTAAACACGGCGTATCTACATTCGAAGTAAGAGCTGTTTGTATCTAAAAGTTAAAAAAAGATGAACACGCTTATTTTGTTAGACGAATGTACAATTATTCTTTAAAAACACTCTTAAGGTATTTTTAATATTCCACTTATATACAACTGATTGCGGAATTATTATCCAATTAAAGCGGCGTATCATGTGATCGCAACAAAGTCGTGACTGCCCAGGTTACGACCTTTTTTATACCCCTGGACATGCCGTTCATTGCAACAAGCTTTCTTCGTATTACATTTTAAGGTATTATTGTGCTAACGGTGTTTCGTTAAGTGTTTCATTGTCAAACAGCGTTAATATCTACTTACTAGAAAACAAAATGCGCGGATACATTGCAAGTCCTCAGTCTCACAAAATTGAATTTATTCCAAACGTTGTGAAAACATACCAGTCATACAAAGGGTCTGTGCGTATTTTCCCCTCCGAAGGGTTTGTAACATCTACATTGAAGACGGATGTTGTGCATTACATTCAACCAGTTGCGTCTCTTTCCTGAAAATTAATATTTAAAATTGTGTTGTCATCATGTATTTTTTGCATTTTACATTCCAGGTCACCCGAAAAAAAACCGGATAAAACTTTGTGGAATAGTTATTCCTCAATGCTTATTATTGTATGATTGACCTGCTACTACAGTATGAACGTATGCCCCCCGTGCATTAGATTGAGATTCGAAATTGATGTGAATGTATCCATCCAACACCAAACCAAATTATACACCTTGAAAATGGTCAGTATTTGTCTCGGCATCACCTGAAACGAGATTTTAATGGGTAATATCAAACTTGGAAGCGTGACGCCAGAAAAATTCAAATTACACTGAAATGAACTTATACTACAATCACTGGAATCCACTTATTTCAAAACAATTAGATGTTTTCCGTTTACCTGTTACATGCGTATGAGGTTTGTACCTGTCAATATCAATATCTTTAAATGTGTCTATAGAAATCAACATAGGTAATTGCGTGTGAGTGATCCGTGGCGGCGACACCCGGGGGCATAGGGGTGGGCATTTTCCCCCTACATCTTTTTCTTGCTCCCCTATTCCCCCCTCCCCGGCCGAAAAAAAATGACGGATTTTTAGCAAAAACCAGCGATTTGGGGGAAAAAACGAATTGTGGGGAAAATAAGCAATTTTGGGCAAAAAAATCTTTATTTTTTTACAAATATTTTGCCCTTCCCCCAGAAATTCACTTAGCCCCCCCCCCCCGTTCCCCCGTCCACCCCCCCTAGAAAAAAAGGTCTGACGCCGCCACTGTTAAGTGAGGTACTAGTGATCATGTGCTTTTGTAAATCTGCCAAAAAAGCATGACAGGTGCACAATGAATGGCAGAAGTGATGCCAGTCTGTTTTAGTTAGCAGTCAGTGAAAATAATGTTTTAACTTCTCCTGGAATTTTCACAAAATGTAAACATCCAAATTGTTTTCAAGTGATTGTAGCGTGAACTCATTCTGAATTGTTATTATTACCAAAAAAATAATAACTGCAAATTAACACACAGAACTTTACTTATAGTTTTAAAAGTGGAGACAGTTATCAGCAGATAGTGTAAAGGTTTTACTCTACCAGTATAAAATTTTTGCAACTGACTGACGGCTGATCTAATATTGACGCATTTCCAATCCCGACGTAATACTCCACCATGGAAAATGGTGATTGAAATTCTGTCCATTGTACTTCGATTTCATTGTCGGAATTTATATACTCTGGTGCACTTAGCTCCCCAGCTAAAAAACAACAACACAAAACAATATTATATATTAAAAACTTAAAATCAATAGGGATTTCTAATACCAAAACTGACAATATTTACCGAACTTGTGTAAAATGTTCGTAAACTGTTGTTACCTGTTACAGAACTTGTTATTCCACAGGCTATTCCATTGGACGTGACCTCGGCTGTTGCAAAATTGGCACTGTGCGCACGGACCGTTACGTAATATGTTGCGTTGAAAGGGATAAGATCTAAATTTTGAAAGACGATTGTCTGATTCTTTCCAACATTCCTGAAAGCTACAACATTGTCGCGGGTTTTAGAATATCTTCGATCGCTGCCAACAGCTACTTCGTAAAAATCCACCGTTTGCTCTTTCCTTGGGCTTATTTCAACCTCCTCATTTCCTGTGTGCAGTAATATATTTAATTAAATAGATTTGGCGTTTTAATTTTGGATTAAAATCAATTGCCCACTGTAAATATGATCATTACTATAAATGCTTTCACAATTTCACGGTAATACTAGAAATTTCAGAAATAGTATGCACAATTTAAACCCTAAATGTTAAATCTGATACCTGTATGCTCAATATTGGTGTTTTCTTTGCCTACACCGAATCCATTCCAGTTGGCATAAAGTGTGTGGATATCATGTTGGTAATTTATATCGGAACCTAAAAATGGTCCGTCATAAACTCGTCCTGGTATAAGTGGGTCTCTCTGAATGGTAATGCCGTCAGACCGAACTATTGCAACCTGACCGAGTGAGTCCGTCCCGCGCACTGTCACCAGATAAGTTTCTCCATCAGTCATACTGAGCTCATCCCGAAACCCTTCGGTTTTAACTGTATATTTAAAGAAAATCCACAGTAATGGCATGGCATTATAAGAGGAAATATATATCATCCCGTTGCTACCTAATTATATTTAATAGATTGAGGGTTTTAATTTTACATTAAAATCAATATGCCCACTATAATTATGATCATACCCTAAATGCTTTCACAATTTCATGGTAATATTAGATATTATGACATGATTTAAAATAATGAATAAGGAAGAGAATACCTCCAATTTCAGTAAAATCTTGAAGTGCAACTCCATCAACTCGATGAATTGCCCATTCGAACTTAACGATCGGGCATGGATCGCCGGAAAAATCCCACGAAGCGGTAATCTGCTCGTTAGATGCTTGATAGTCTCTGGTATTAAAACGCAAAACTTATGGGTGATTTATGTTTTCAAAAATGCAATGTAAATCAGTTTGTGCAACCATCAGTAGCAATGAGCAGTGTTGGGATGACATTGTGTAGTACACCATAATCCAAACCGATATTATTTTATCTTGACCAAATATGAATGGGGCAAGGCTCGCATCGGTAGACATTCTTTAGCGACGCCGCGCCCTTGACACAGAGCCAATTCTTAAGAAGAGCACATTTACTTATTATTCGTAAAAAAGGATTCATTAGTGATAGAACTGGTGATTTTTTTACTTTCTTTGGTAAATCCATGAAGAATGCATTTCTTGGAAGAGCAATTAAAGAACCCGGTAGGAGAGACTTCGCCTGAAAGGGAATCATTTTTAATTTTAGCAGAGACAAAGGTCTCGTAAATTACGAGGACGTCTGTAGGCAATGATAGGTGGCTCCGGGAAGATGCCCTTCATAGATGGTGAAGAGTGAAGAACAGAAAAGTGGGTTTGAATGACAAGATGAAGGTTGACAAATCGCGGATCATATAGGAAATGACTAGGGGAACTCTATTGTTTGGCGGCTTATCTTTGTATTGCAAGAGATCATTCAGTTGTTTCTGTTCAACACGGTGGATTTGCTTGTTTCAAAGACATCATGTGGTGATCTTTTTGCCCTTCGTCGGAGCATATCCTCTTGATACGAAGGGCCTGGCTGTAAGCCATACCTTTAAAGGTGTGTGGAGAGTGACATGATAGAGGGGAATCAGTGGGCTTAGAGAAAGGCTGAGTAGACATGTAACCGCAATCTATAGAAACAGAAACATCTAGAAAAGGCAGCTGGATCTGGGAATACTCAAAGGTGAATTTGATAGAGTTATGAGAGGAATTGAGAGGTAGTTGTGAAAACTGAACAAGATTGGTCTCAGTGTCCGTCCAAAGGAAGAAAACGTCGTCAATACAGTCATCCAAGATGTAGGGTAAGGCTCAAGGTGGCCCATAAAAATATTGGCATAGCTGGGGGCAAAGGCAATTCCCATCGCTGTACCCGTTAATTTAATAGAGTGAGAATCATTAAACTTAAAATGGTTCAAAGTGAGCACATATTCCATCAAGCGAATAAGGCGGGTTGTAACTTGTAGGTGGGTTTTGAACTTTGCGTTTATTGAGAGCAAGTTAGCCTTGTTCAAGGCGCTCTACCAACTCCATTCACTGGTTCACACGTCTGATACAAATAATGTCAAAGGTCATTAGGCAGAAATCATGCGAGGAGTGGAGCATGTTCCCCCTCCCTAAAACTAAAGAAATAGCAACACCATGGCAAATATTCATTTTATCAAGCACCTAATTTGATGGCTCTAATTCTACCTGGCCTATGTTCCATGCTTGCAGCTTTCCAATAGCAAGTTCAATAAATTCCACTCAGGAAGCTATCTATCTGTAAGCTTTTTTCTGCATTTGCAAAAAAAAAAATGATATGAGTTTTATACAGGGAAGATTAAAGCCACAAAGTAATTAGAACAAGGCTGTCGCCCTGAGTAGCATAGTCACTGCACCTGACCACAATAGGTATTTGTGGTTTTATACCCAGACTAGCAGGCTCCTAGATCCAGTGTGCACAACAGACCACCATGCACCAAGGAGTATACCAATTTATTATTTTTTTTATTGAATCTCTCTATCTAGACAGTTCCTCCAATGCTAAAGCAGTGATTTCAAACCTGCAAACACAATGTTCAAAATAATTGAGAATAAATGTCAATAACAAAATTAGCAAGTTTGTCGGTTCTTAGCAGACAGCCTTGAACAAGGCTAATAGTAGAATAGATATGTGCAATATTTTGAGGGAATTGTGCACTTGGTGATAAAAGCATGAAATTTGGCACATATCTAGGGCATGTCATAAGAAAGACTTTTAGCTATAGGGGCATCGCAGATTTGTCCTCTGATTAAAATGGCGGCCAATTTTCAAATGGCTGCTATTTCTTGCTATTTATCCTCTAGATTTGAGATTTAGTTGATAAATACAGTGCATTCAAGCATGGCATCTGATGCACATTGTTTTAAAAAGACTTTCGATCAAATGGCCATTGCAGGTTTATCCCATGGCAGTAATGACGGCCATTTTCCAAAATGGCCGCCATTAACAGCTATTTTATATATTTGCATGAAATAAATATGTATAATGTCTTTTTTCATACAATCAATAAAGTGAAAACAAGTTTTTATTTGAGCATTTCAAATTGGTTGCATGACAACAGTGGTGGCCATTTTCAAGATGGCTGCCATTAATTACTCTTTTATAGTCTGTTGTAAACTGTACCTTTGGTTATAGAGTCACAAAGTCTTCACACAGGCTGTGCCTTAAGAATAGGTTTTAATTAAAAAGACACTATTAGGTTATTCTGATATAACAGTTGTTTTCACTTACAACATAGCTACCACTGATGTATGCATTGGTTTACCGTGTAGATATAATGTTCATCATCCTTACTTCTTATGTTGAATGAAGAGGTCTTTTGTAATACCCTCAATAAAACTCAACAAAGCAAACCATACCAAGTGGTTGCCCAGACTTCATTAAACGGCATGTTTTTTTTTCAAACTGAATGTGATCCATCTTGATCCAACTTGAGGGCAACATTCTGGCTACAACCAGTCTTCAGCTACATATCAGAATATGGCATTTAGCAGAAGTTTACTAGTCCATTGCTGTACAAAAAAATAAAATAGACTATAGCGCTCTGTGGTCTTAATGTATACTCATGTGCTCTTCCTCCAATGAAGGCAGCACTCACTGAACATATCAAGAGAGCCACCTATCAAGTCAGTTACTGTTGGGCTCAAATGATGATTGCATCGCATGAGCTTCCATGTCCAAGTGAATGAGGATGGACTAGAAAGGAAAATAGTATTGGGAAATCTTCTGGACAACCCTTCCAGAAGTTAGAAAAGTATGCCAAAAACTTCCTGGTTGTGGTTGCAAGGAGGGCTGCAAATGACAGGAAAAATGCTTGAAAGCAGCTCGTCAGTGCAGCCTGTATTCAGATTTGAATAATTTGCGACATCAAAAGATCTGCTCTGATATAGATGTGCACTTCTGTGTTTACTTTTAGATGCTAACTGCAATTCTCTTGTTAATGAATATAACAACACCTTATCTAAGACCATTGATGAACATGTTCCACTCGTCAAACTCTAGTTCTCCATACTCGTGCTCCTTGGTATTCAGATGCCTTTGAGATTGACAAGGAACACCCTCGGTTGGAGCGCAGAGTTTCACAGACTGGGCAGTTTCACAGTATGCAAGGAGGCTTACAAGGATCAGTGTTTTTAGTACAACTCTCTTCTTGCTAAAGCCCAGACGGAGTATCATAGCAGATTACCACATGTAACCAACGTCACCTTTTCCATGTAGTCAGCAATCAGCAATTTAACTTCTAGAGTGAAACATACACTACGTACCTATGAATGTCCAAAAGATCTTGCTAACAGTTTTTGCAGAATTTTTCCACAACAAGATCATGAAGCTGCATAACAGTCTACATGATACTACTAATGCCAGACTCTTAAAACTATGTCTAGATGATCTGTTACCAGTTAATAACTTTTCCCTGCGCGGATCGATGTATTTCCTCAAGCACTCAAGCACGCATTTCATCTGTGATCCCGCAGCTGAAGAAATCCAGCTCTGACACCACCATCCTCTCAAATTATCGCCCTATATCCATTTCTTGGAAAGGTGATTGAAAGATTAGTAAATCAGTTGTAGACTTATCTCAGCGATAATGATCTCCATGTTCCACTGCAGTCAGCATAACGTCAATTTCACAGTGCGGAGACTGCATTGTTACAGGCGCAGAATGACATCTTGATTGGTCTTGACAAACAAAAGAGGCTGTGTTAGTGTTATTAGACTTCAGTTCCACTTTGACACTATTGACCACGAACAGCTCTTATGAAGGCTATGAAATAACTGGAAAACCATTAAGTTGGTTGTTTTCCTACCTAGATGACCGAACTCAATCTAGATCGATCAAATTTGCTTCATCAGATCCTGTGGCGGTAGATTTTGGAGTTCCACAGGGTCTGCTACTGGATGTATTGACTTCATCTTGTTCTCTGCCCCACTACAGGACATCATTACTGCCCATGGTGTTCAATCTGTCGTTTACACCGATGACAGCTCTGTCTTTCCGCCATTGGGATTTTGATGCAGACATAAATAATATTGAATCATTCATTGCAGTCATCAGATCCTGATGTAAATCCAACAAGCTGATATTTATTACAAGACGACAGAGAATGTTGTGCTTTCGTTCTCATTCTTTACAGATCGACTAGTAACTCTCAGCCATCCATCATTGGCAATTCAGTTTTTCATCCACAAGCTGAAGCATGGAACCTTGGTGCCATCTTAGACTCATCACTAAGAAAGAACAATCATGTTAACAACTTATATAAAGCTGCTTTGGATAAGGAAAATTGGGTACTTTTGACAGTACCCTGATGTCAAATGCACCATTGGATTGGTCCATGACTTTGTTACATCAAGGCTGGATCCTACAACTACTTGCCCTATGGTCTCCCAGAAAGAGAAGTGACCAAGGTTCAGTGGGTTCAAAATGCAGCTGCTCGTTGTGTCCTTAAAATCCTTTGTCAAGAACATAACATATCTACCCAAATGCATTGGCTTCCAAGAGCTCATTAAGACTGATGTTGTGAACCTTTTTCTTTGTCTTTCTTATTCTTTATCTTCCTCCACTCAGGCTGTCTATGATAGTTGTTTTCACCAGATTAGGTAGGGTTCAGGCATCTGAATCCAGGAAAGGTCAATATTTCACCAATGTCACTGTGGGGTACATACACACACATCATCATAGAGGAGGAGCTGGGACCCAGGTCAAACATCATCGTTTACCCCTCACTACAGAAAAGGTTTGACACCTTTAGTAGTTTGACACCTTTAGTAGTATGGACCCTCTACATCAATGCTTGGTAGGTAGTACTCTCAAATTGTGGTATCACTTTTTCAATAGGGGTCAATTTAAGTTTACACAGGGGTCAAATTTTTAAAATGCTGCAATCATGTTGAAATATATGCCATATTGTTTGTCGAGTCATAAGGATTCCAAAAATGTATAGTTTGTACCATCTATGACCATTGGTTTGGGAGTTATAGGGTAAAATTGCTAAAATGGTAAAAAGGTCAATTTCTATTTGTACAGGGGTCAAAATCAGAAGTTGTCAAAATAAGGACAAGTTGGACAACATAATCCAATTGGTGTTGACCTTCTTTGACCCTTATCTCCGTAAGTAAACATTTAACATAATAACAACTATACTTTTAAGTAGTCCTCTTACCTCAGGCAATAATTTGCAAGTATTTAAAATATAATCAGAGTAACTTTTAATGTTGACCCCTGTACAAATTGAGATTGACCTTTTTTACCATATTTGTAATTTTTACCCTATAACTCCAAAACCAATGGTCGTAGGTGGTACAATCTATACATTTTTGGATTATGATTAGATGGGCAATATGGCATACATTTCAACAGGATTGGGGAATTTTAAAAATTTGACCCTTGTGTAAACTTAAATTGCCCCTATTGAAAAAGTGATACCACAATTTGAGAGTACTACCTACCTGGCATTGATGTAGAGGGTCCATACTAACTACCAAATGTGTCAAACCTTTTCTGTAGTGGGAGGTAAACGAACTCCTTAAATAAGGCCCCTATGATATTCTGCTCCTCCTCTATCACAGCTGATCATTCATATGTATCCCCATATGTTCTTATTATGGAAGACAACTGGGTTGTCTTTCTCTTCTATCT
The DNA here is from genome assembly GCA_023653785.1 of Ophioderma brevispina. Taxonomy (NCBI): domain Eukaryota; kingdom Metazoa; phylum Echinodermata; class Ophiuroidea; order Amphilepidida; family Ophiodermatidae; genus Ophioderma; species Ophioderma brevispina. The sequence goes on from JAMKCH010028339.1 coordinate 44,116, forward strand.
ATTGGTCACAGTATATGTTAGAAATGTCTACTTAAATAAATTATTCTCTTAAGTTATTCACATAGTTGGTAATTGATGTATATCATAGTTGTTTTATTATTACTCCTTTTTAACTATGTGACGTGTCTAGAGGCCTCTACATTAGGCACTATATCAAGATTATTATTATTATTAATAATATGAACTAGCACAAAACTTATGAAGATATTGTTATATACAGCGATACAGAAAGACTGTAGACTTTACGGCTAAAATTAGAAGATTGCTCTGTTTGTCAATCTTAAAATGAGTTCCACATTGACACGGCCACTGATGACTTTGCAACACTGGGTAGCCATGATTGATTACACCAAAAAGTGTGCATGCACCTGAAGTTAGCAGATTTTGGTAACTCCCTTATTGAAGAATAAGATTACTCTTTGGGTACGGTAGAAAAATCAGCGTGCACATCATTGGTGCTTTATAACAAATAGTCAATGCTGTTGGCATTAGCAATACATTTCCGGCAATACCTAATTGCACATAATTAATAATAATAATGGATAAGATCGTAGCCACAACAGGGGACTCAGTGCATAGGAGTTATGTAAAACACTGGTAAAGAGAATAATTGCCTGCCATTGTTGTCATGTGTGGCAGCCCTTTCACGGGTATACCTGTACCTCCACCCATTTTGGAAATGTTCACAATCTTTTGTTATCAAACAAAACTAACAAAAGCCATTCTTAAATATGTTTTGAGTTTATTCAGTCTGCAAAGCAAAGATAAAACAAGCAATGGTCACTATTTTTTAAATGTCTGCCACTTGTATTGATTGCCTATTTACAGGTTGTATTTGGCATTGCTGTGTAACATAAATGTCTGCACTTAGTAACATCAAACATATTGGTATTGATTGTCTATTTACAGGTTTTATTTTTGCATTGCTGCGTGATAAAAATATGCTTTGGTAGAAAAAATATGCATATTCAGTCGATGAAAATTTGTAAAATAAGGGAATTGGCAGCCATTTTGGAAAAAGAACGCCATTTTGGAAAATGGCCACCATTTCTGTTACAGAATAGTTACCCATAAATAAATTCTTATTTTAGGCATTGCTCTGGGCTACAAATCATGTTTTGGTAGCCCAAAACAAACAAACAAAACACATTCAGTCCATCAAAAGAGCTAAAATACCAAAATGGCAGCCATTTTGGAAAATGGCCGCCATTTTTCTTACACAAAAAAATCTGCGATGCCCCTATAGCAAAAAATCCTTCTTAGAACATGCCCAAACTGTGTGCCCAATTTCATGCTTTTATCAACAAGTGCACAATTCATACACATATCTACTCTACTATAAGAGCAAGTTGGCAGGAATAAAGGTCACCGTGAATGTTATTAGTGTAAAGGGACAGCCGTGAACAGAAATAGAGTAGGTAGGAATGGACCCTGTCTATTCAATGAAAGAGTAGATCTTATGAAATGGGTTGTGTATTGTATAAAGGATAGAAGAGATTGCACAAGAGGTCTTCGGTGAATATCAATGAATTGATAGATTATTCAGTCACTATGACTATTTATGAAATCCAAATATATGCCCACGGTGTTTTTCTTGGGGGAAGGGAAGGGTGTTTTTGGGGTGTTTTTTTTTTACTGAAGTGGTTTGGAATGTCTTAATAATATAATTCTGGTGCCTATTAATACTATTTTGACATGAGAAATCCAACCATTTTAAAACCCAAAATTATGCCCAAATTATTTTTCCTGGTTCCCTTCAGGTGGTTGGGGTGTGTTTACTGAAAATGTATAGGAATGTACAATTAACATGATGTCTATACCATTTCGTGCGTGAGAAATTCAAGTGAACTATTTATAACATAAAATATGCTCAAAATGTTTTAGAACAGTGTGATAATTGTACTGTTATTAAAGCTGAAGCAGTGTTAATTACGATTTATGTTATTAGCCTGCGATTAACATAAATCCAGTTATCTCGACACGGTGTTGCCGGTTTTTTGTCCCTCACCATGATTTACCAATCAGCACGCACCTCGCTTGTGACGTAGTGTGCTTTTTGGCTTTTGTCTTTTCGCGCTATTTGGTACTTGGCTTTCTCAATCCGTTTCAGTGGTCATAAAAAAAAAAAATTCCTCCCACCTCTCCCTTATTCTATGTAATTGCTGCTGGTCAGTTGAGGACCTATTTTGAGTCCTTCTTGTTTTTGAATTTGGTCTCTTATTACATGGGAGAATTTTGTGGTGTTAAATTCACTCTTATGTTACAGTTTGAAGTTAAAAATTAAGTTTTCAGTGTCTTGGTGACCCCCTATTATGGAGAGACATTTCATATTTGCATGTCAGGCGGTGGCGGCCAAGCTAATTCATAGCGCAAAAACTGCCGAAAACGAGTCATTGGACGAGCCTAACAGTGAAGTCACTGTGCGCGTTATAAATAGATCAGTGAGTACGGTGGCGAGTGGGAATTCCAGTACGGAGCCGCGACCGTTAAAATTGCCTTGCTTTAGTCGGTGGTGCCTAATGTGCTGCAAACTATCATCAAATCGTTTTTAAAAACCGGAACATGAGAGGATTGCTACATGAAGGTCAACGGATCATTCCACGGTGGTGCATAGGCTAACATGGTACTCGGGATGGTACATGGTCCGGCATCTATAAATAGCGTGCCTGCGATGACCTGAGGCAAAACCAGCCTCGTTCAAAATGGATCCGGTTTGTACAGAGCTATTCATACAAAAAAATATTCCACTGGCGTGATTCTTCAAACTCCAACGGATTTTGAGTGGAAAAATATGATATTAAACATATTTTCGACTTTAGAATTTTTGTCAAGTTTTAGTGATTAGTGAAACTATGGGAACGGCAAAACGACGCTATCTTGGCCGGCCCCAACCTGTTGACTGTCATATTTTTGAAAGAGTGCCCAAAATTTGACCTTGTTGTAAAATATTACACTAAAATGGTTAGCAGCCATTAGCCGTAATTGAGTCGATAAATATTAAGCTGTTTGGCACGAATTATCCTTGTTGTCGTATTTCCTCTGCGCAACATATTTAAACAATTGATCATTGTATTTTTGGCATGCCCTTCAAATAAATCAATGTCACTTTATACATGAGAAAATTTTTCAATTGTCTACCATTCACTTATGTATCTGGTGGGAATCGACTACTTCTCTTCTGTATCCGGTGAGGAATTATGTAGCTAGAGCTAGATATTAAATGCCAATTGGTTTAATCTCCAGTGTGACATATATGAATTAAAAACATTATAATTGTCAAATGCTTAATTCATTAAATATATGTCAGATTTATAGAGTGTAATTTGTGCTAAATATCTAAATTTATATTGGTATACGGTGCTGGTGCCTTGATTATTTCATGAATAAGAATATTTGTGCTAAATTGTTAACTTATATTGGTATACTGTGCTGGTTGCACTTGATTTAATACCTCATCTGTTATGGGGAGTTACAAAAGTGTTAATGGTGTTAATAGTCAAAAATATATCTATTTGTTGAACTTGATTTGGCATTTGTGATACGACCAACGGGCCGTTTTGGTGGTTTTAGATGTTTGTTGCTGATCATATGTGAATTGCATAGTGTTTAAGTGAATTACTGAGGTCCTCTTGAATTGGTCTTGTTTGCTGCTGCCCATCTTTGAATTATAGCACAAATTGAAGGCGATGACAGGTGGAAAAAAATCGCATGTAACGGCGAGAAATGCCGCTACCAATCATGCTTCTTCGCTTTTTCTTTTTCATCGCCGTGTGAGAGATAATAACATGCAACCTAGTCTGGGTAAACGACTTACTTAGAATTATTAACAAAAAGGCAAAAACCCATGTGTGTTTGGCAAGCTAAATGATCAGTAATTTGATAAAATTAGGGTTTTTTCAACGATACACTCAGTTTTCGGGCGAATTTTTAGTTTGAGAAACCCACAATGATTTCGAATGGGTTTTCGAAAAACAAGGTTTTCAATTGATAAACTTAACTTTTCAGGGATAAAATTAAGCGTTCGCCATAAATAGTTTATCACGAAAAATTCGGTTACAAAATTAAGTGCCAAGGCTAAAAAAACTTTCTGTTAGTGCCCAAGGGAGGGGGCTTCCTAGTGACCCAACCCAGATAAACACTCCCATGGAAGCTTGATAATGACACTAACACAAGTAAATGGGGGTCACGTAAGAAAAAACAACATACCCACATTAAAAATGAAAATCCGAACTTTGACATATGAACTATGGTCAATTGAAATTGCCACTCTCCGAAAAAAAAAAATGGTTCGCACATTTCTATCGTCAGCAACTCCAATATGAGGTTTTGAACCAAAATAATTCATTATATCTACTCTAGAATAACCAATTAAAATAATGTTTGCAAAATATAGCCAAATTTATACCATCTTGTATTTTTCTCAGAAACTTCAAATTCACCTTGGTGTTTCCCATAGACTTACACAGTTAAAGGTCCTAGGAAATGATAAACCTACTCCAAATCTTTGTGGGACATTCCATTGCAATAAACAGGGCCAGAAAAAAGAATACACTACCAGGGACATCATTTGTGAAACTATTGATTATCAGTCAGTACCATGAATAGATTCACACCATTCACCTGGAATTTTCTATTACTCTCTGATAAATCAATGGTACCACAAATGATGTCATCACCAACCCAGATTTTGAATGCTTTCTAATCCCTCCTTGTAGACTTGACACAAACCACATCAATTCTATTTGCATTTCATGGGACTTTTAAGAGCACGGTCATGACAAAATTAAAATTGATGCTATCAGCATGTAAAAGGTTATTTAAGTATTATTAATTATTAATTGTCTCCTAAGGTAAGTGTATTATTATTTTTATTAATATTATGTAGATTCAATAGACTCTGCAAGCAATTCCCGATTTTTTTAATTTTCTGTCCGTATAAATGGACAGATATTGCAACACATTGGCCTATGGGACACTTCAATACAAATATCGGCAATAACACCAAAAACACAAGATTGGAATCAATTGAAATTTTGTGGATGAGCTCTTAACAATGATATCTAGTGGACCACAAACAATTTTTTTTATTTAAGCAATTCAACTTAAACCAGTGTACACCAAAGGGTAATTACGTTAATTAAGTTTGTAATAATCGTTGACAGCAATAATTTTAAAAAATCAGCCTTGAAAACAAATCTGGATACATGCCTACACAGTAAGATTCCTACTCACGGTGTAACCCAGAGCTTAGGCTACTCCATGGGTACTCTTAGCTCTACTCCAAGGGTACCCCCTTGATGCACTATTGATGCAGTACCTACAACTAAGTACTTGTGAAGTACACAAACCACTGGGATGGATAGCAGCTATGTTTACTTAGCAGTACCCATCCTATAGTGTACTCTGCAGTTGCCTGCTAGGTGACTGACAGGTACTCATGTAAGCCACCAGTAGTGGAGTACCTCTGCAGCTACTCCACGGCAGTACCTTCACAGGTACTCCCCTACCGGCTGCCTAGTAGGCAGCACATTGGACCATAGAGGGCGCCAAGCATTCCATTGTTGTTTACGACTTTTTGATCATTTTCAAGATTAGTAACATCTATATTTGAGTTGAGCATCACCAAAAACCCCTATATATGACATTTTGTGTAAAAACATATAACCTATGTGACCAAAATGTTAAATAATTGATAAAATTACTAAAATAATCACACAAAGCTCAAAGCTCATTTGCATCGGAGTACCCATGCAGGTACTCCCGCATGGTGTGACTAGTGGTTAAGCTACTGCGTGTGTACCTAGGTGGATGGTTACCCCCCACTTTTGCAGCCGGCGATGTGGTACCCATGCGGCTGGGTACTCCGCGGCTACTTAACAGTCACTTCAAAGGTACTCCCATGAAGAAATTGGTTGTGTATATACTTATATATGCATAAATTTATACCTATCTACTTCAGCCTGACCGTCAATTACTCTCAGAGGCTGCAATGGACGGTTAAGCCCACCCAAGCTTCGTCGACTCACGTAAATACCATTCGAAGATGTTACACTGGAAAGTCCTGCTTCATTGAATCCACGAACAGAAGCATACACCTAAAAAACAAAAATGACAAATAATTAACCACAATAATCCCACGCGCATGATTAAAATGTTCACGAGAACGTACACACGCACACACACACACACGCACACACACATTGATGTCTTACCTTTTCTACACCTGATAAGTCAAGATTAGAAATGAGTGCAACCCGAGGTGTGACATTGACCTCCTTAAATCCATGTATTTGTGTTCCCAATGGCGTTGTGCCAAGTGCTACTTCATATCTAAATTTAAGCATAAGAAGAACATAATAGAAGAGTAGTTGATACAAATAACAAATTACATTTTAAAGGTATCAACAAGTACACGTTAAAACAAAAGAGAAAACATTTTATGCGTGGTAAATGTCGATCGTAATATTGTATATATAGATTATGCTATAAGAACAAATTGTGGAAACAAGGGTGGTTAAAAAGTTGTAATAGATGAACGAAAGTATGGTAGCAAGGACGTGATGTCATTTGGTGAAATGCGTAAAGTTGTGGGGTTTTTGTGGATGTGGTTTTTTTTAGTTAGTGGCTTTGTTTGTGTTTGAGTGTGTGTTCGTATATATATTATATATATAGATCTATATATATATATATTAATTATATATATATATAATATATATATATATCTTCTATTTATCGCTATATAATGTGGCGTATGTGTGCGTGCCTGGTTGTGTGTATGTGTGTATATATTTAAAATTGTCTTGTTGATTCAGTGACATTTTTGTGTGAGTATTTATTCTTTGTTCTGTCTACTTTGTGTGTCGTCAGAGAGTCATTTTTGTAGAAAGGAAAAATGGTGAACATGGGATCTTGGTTGTTCACATTCAAAGATATGTTTGCTCATTGTGAGCTTTCTTGTGTAGGTTTCGCGAATTTGTTTGTTTGTGTACTTTGTTACACGGTTATTCAGATTGGGTTTTCGAATGTATTGTGCATTAACGCGGTGCAAGTGGATCGCGTTATTATGTTTTTTGAAGGCATGACATTCGTAGTTTGATTGTAACTGGTTTTATGTTGTTTGTTGAATTTATCTGCTGCCTTGAATGTGTTGCATGTCCCATCTTTTGTTGTGCATTTGGAAACGGTGGTTTGATTGTGTTTTGTTTGTGTAGTTTGCTTTGGATGATTTTTTTACATTGGGCTTGTCGTTTGCTCCATGAAAGCCACAGAGCGTTTGAATGTGCAGAAAAAACAAAGATCCCATTATTAATCTGTGGACAGTTTTAACATTAATCGGTGAAACAATTTCGAATGTTCCGATTTAGAACCCTTAGGCGCACTTTGGTCTCCTAAACTACTATTTTAATATTAATTATCTACGCTCTAAATCAATAGATTTTGAAGTAAATACAAATAGAAATCCAGACAGTACACTTCTGTAATTATTTATCATTGTTAACCTCATTTGCAAAGGATGACATTTACAACTACCTACCTTGTCATTTTAGAATCACTGTCCTCAAAAGGTTGCCAGGCTTGCAATATCGGATACATATTTCTTAAACATATGGCATCGAGTCTCATCCTCGTAATATTAGAAATAACATCAATGAAATTACATCGCATTCTTTGGTAAAAAAATGAAACTAAGTCTCCTTGTAATTTTAAATAACACTTAATTTGTCCAAAGTAACTTTGATTTTGATTCACACAACCACATAATATTGTCTAACCGTCATCTGTGGAGACACTTGGGGGATGTCGTTGAAAACTGCCGTGTTCGCCTGCGAGTTCCACTCACGCCTGAAACGGTGGTGATCACATGAAGAACGAGTTGGGCGAAGCAACAGCCTTCCAAACTTTATTGTACTTTAAATTGTGACATCGTAGGCACTGTTATGTTCCAAATCTAGTTTGTCCAACTGCAGTAAAAACATACGTTTTTTGGTGACATAAATTAGGAATAAACAGTAAGATTTACTTAGTATCCATATCACATTTGTTCATCTGGGACGTGTTTTCTGTTTTTTAGGTAATTGTACAGTAACCGTAGTACATGCACACTACAAAAAACCTAAATTTTGCAAGATACCTGACCACCTTAATATGTCGAAATCAAGTATATGAATTTTTAGTCACAAATGCTTAGAAATCTATTACTTGCACATGAAATTAAATATTTGTCTGCTGTACTCAAAGGCCGCCTAAATAAATGTATTTCATTTTTGTTTTAAAATTTGTTGATTAACATACAGTCGATGTTCAATTTGTAAAATAACTAGTACCGGTATCTGAAAACTGAGGTGGTTGGTGATACTTTCCTTTGATCCTAGCACATCATCTAGCCCTTCTTGCTGATCCTATAGATACTCAAAATTTATAAATAGGGGCTTTCCTTGTCTGGAAATTGCAATCCAGACATATCAGGACGTCCCCGTTTATGAATACCCGTTGGACAATGCCTGAAATTCCAATCTGCATAGTTCAATGGATTATTATATTGGACTGTGATGATACCACTTCTTATATTTACGGTGATGATTCTACACTTTGATGATACCATATTACACCACCTTCGTCCATCCGCAACCTTGGTGTTATCTTGATCCGCAACTGACCAATGTCACAGCATGTTACCAACTTGTAACAAGTCCATCACCTGGCACTGCCGCAGCGCACCGTCGATTCGTAACCTGAGGACGTGTGCAACTTAGTGCCGGTCCCTGGCTCTATCACGCCGTGAATTATGGTAATTTAAGTATTTAATGGTATGTCTCGAAGGGGGGGGGGGGGGGACCGTACCCCTACAAAATTACAGAAACAAACGTGCCCGTCTTGTTTATTTGAAGCCAACATCCGCTCACATCACTCCCTTTGCTCAATGAATCTCCACTGGCTTCGCATTAATCAGCGCATTAGGTTCAAGAAGTTATTGTACAGCCACTGCACGGAACTCTCGTCTCTCGTACATCACCGATTGTCTGGGGTAAAAAAGCCGCGGCATGGCTCTCTTACCACCCGCTCATGTCATGGTCTGGATCTGTTGATATAGAAATATGCCTTCCATTCACATTCGTAGTGATTCCAGTGTCAGTAGTGTTTTAAGGCTCTTGTTAAGACCTATTGTTTGTTTGATCTTTCTGCTGTAATACCTTTATTGCTGCTTTTGTTTGTTTTTATTTTTTTTTGCGCTTTGAATCCGTTGGTACGTTCGTCGTTCGTGCAAGTCCAAAATCACAGTGGAAGATCCTCTTTAACCAGCTGATATGTTCATCCAGGGTGATCAGGCCTGGAATTCCTCTTGGGACTTGTAAACCTCACAGTCATCTATGACATCAATGGTTTGGTGGCTCTCCACAATGCAGTTTGGGTGATTGTTAATAGCTCCGATCTTTGAAGGAATTCTTCTTCCGTTGGCAAAAGGAGCATTATAAATGCCGTGTAGAAGTAACCATTGTCCGCGGTCTCATAGTCCGGGAACAATGGTGAACAAGCCGTGAATCGAATTCGTTGACTCTTTTACGCAACATTAGTTTGTTACACGCTTTAATCCGTTATCGTCTATGGGCCCCGGACTGTGGCTCCCACCGGACTTAAATCGGCTTTCACACGTTTAAAGAAATGAGTGGTCCCCCATGAGTGATTGTCCTAGCACCATAGCAACATGTACGGAAATAAACCGTGACATTGTATCGAGGCCATTTGGGTACAGTGGCTGCAAACAACGATGCCTACGGCACAATGGCGAACACAATGACAGATGGGTGGTTAGGACACTCAGTCCACGCGGACACGGTATTTATGAAACCGGGTTTGCTTACATTAACTGTAATATAGATGCGGCCAATGTCCAGCTTTATTCAGCACAAACTAGGCCCGTAACCGGGGGGTGGGGTGGAAGGAGCCCCACCTCCCCCCCAAAAGGGCTTCAAAGTCCAAAAAAGAGATTTTTTGTCGAGCGGAGCGAGCCACAAATTAGGGTTTTTTAATGCTTTTTTGTAGAAAAGTCCGCTGTTTGAAACCAAAAATCGCCCCCTAAAAAAAGCTGGTACCTGCCTGGTCACCAATATCGTCACAACGACTACGTTTAAACTATGTAACTTAAAAAAAAATTAAACCACGAAATACCTTACCTGTCAGCCGACGGTGGAGTAGTGGCATTACAATGTTTTCGTGACACTGATGTTAGTCCTCAACCCACATTATTAGTTGAAGTGAGTGACAAAATTTGGCTCCCTGCTCAAAAAAGGAACAAAACATTGTTTGAAAACGTACTATTGAAATATCAGTGCATTAATATTATATTAACAATGCAGCATAATAACTTTCCGATTTTCACTTCTTTTTTCTTAATTTTAACACCAAACACCATTGGTGACGAGCACATTTGTTAGCGTACTGTGACGTGCAATGTTGTTGCTAACGATCTAATAATCCCACTGTATTTAACCAATACCCACAAATACTCATCCTATAGCCTACTCTAACAGAATTGTTGGTTTCTAGCCAGAGAGGAAGGGAGGGGTAGGGATGAAGCAAAGAAGATGGGGTATCCGTGTTCACTATTAACTTTTAGCATTAGTATAGTGTTGTGCCCTTATAGTGTAGTATGTAGTGTATAATATTGCACATTAAAGACATTGAAAATAACAAGATATTTCACATAAAATGAGTACCAAAAATTGAGGCCTACTGTCGAAGAAGGACTCCACAGATGATGTCCGAAAAGTTCTTCCCATTATTGAGAGTTTAGTAGTGATCATGTATCACCGTGGGAGTCCTGAAAGTAGCACTAATAGTGAAAGGCAGAGGCTATTTACTCGGAAAGGTAGAGAAATTGAAAACATCCCACCAACACAAGACGCCCTAGCCCAGCATCTGTTGCGAGTAGGGTATGTGGCAGGTCATATATGGGGTCAAGCAATAATTAAAGCACCAGAGTTACCAAGTCCAGCAGACTTTGGGTGGGCTTGGGAAGCATCGAATGCACAGTAGAAGATGAACTGGATGACTCTTCAACCTGCTGGTGAAGCATGTCGCACAATCATCAAGTGTGGATGTACGAAAGGATGCCGAGGACAGTGTAAATGTAAGAAGACAGGCTTGATGTGCACAACACTGTGCAAGTGTGGGGGATGTGAATGAACATTGGCTATTTCCACGAATACGTCTTGAATGTTCACATGTGTGATTTTAAGGTATAGAGATAAGAAGTGTACATGCATACAAGATAAGTGTATATTGCCTAACCTGCAGAAGTAAAATCTCCTACCTCGGTTTTAGAATTAAGTACTATTCAGGAAATAGATTACTTTATATTTAATTATGTACGATTGAAGTATGTGTTTTAAACTGTGTAAATAAAATATTTTAACTATGGCGGGTCCATTAGTTATTTTAATGTAACTTTAGATATATTTTACCATTCATATTCTCTGTTTAGACATAATTCTATGTTTATATTAAGCTTAGGCATACCAGTCTGCCTAAATACCTGCAGAAGTAAAATCTCCTACCTCGGTTTAGAAAAGAAGTGCTATTCAGGAAATAGATTACATTATATTTAATTTTGTACGATTGAAGTATGTGTTTTAAACTGTGTAAATAAAATATTTTAACTATGGCGGGTCCATTAGTTATTTTAATGTAACTTTAGATATATTTTACCATTCATATTCTCTGTTTAGACATAATTCTATTTTCATATTAAGCTTAGGCCTACCAGTTTGCCTAAACCTGCAGAAGTAATATCTCCCACCTCGGTTTTGAAAGAAAGAAGTACAGTCCGGACTGAAATATATTATACAATATTGATTGCTAGAGGGGCCTGGTGGAAACAATAGGCCCAAGGTGATCTCGAAAAACATATATGCCCAGAGCCCGTTACGCAGAGGGGCCTCCATAGCTGGTTTCGAGATCACCGAGGGCCTATAGTTTCAAAAACATGCTCGACTAAAAAGCAGTCTAATATTTGTTTTATATACCGAATAGATAGATTCTTGTCATCTGATTGGTTTTATTAAAAGAACATTTTAAGCCAGGATGCCCAGGCCAGGATGCTAACACGGCCTCTATACATGTAATCGCATCATGATCATGATCCTGTCGTTGGAATCCACGGTCATATATAGGGAAGAAAAATTACTTTTCCCATCACCATAAGCTTTACAGATAGATGATTCGGATCCAAAACACACTAAGGAGAGCTATTTGAAGTTGATTCTAAAGATTAAACTGCTGTTTTCAAGTTGTAACCCTCTATTTTGAGGGACCCCAGCTACAGGATAGCCTGTGGCTATCCTGTAGCTGGGTCCCCGGACAGGATCGCCAGTGTAGGCCATGGTAGGGCATGGCTATTGCATAATTTAACAATTTTGTGTAACTTAGGGTTGCAAAACTGTGAAGAATTAACCAATCACCTTTCTTGGGTTGAGGAAGTGATGTGGAGTCCAAAACGGATCACCGTAATAGACTTCTTGCCATTTTTTTGGTCGGCAAAGATGCGTACAATTTTCCTTGCGTTTCATTGACTCGATGATCGCAGCTCCGAATTCGACAGTTTTACATGGCCTCAGATGGCCGCGTCATCGCGTCAAATTATAATCCTCGAATATCTTCAAGGTGTACTTTACCTGGTGCCGTTTGGTATTAGCCCTATGAGCGCATCTTGGATTCCTTTCGATCTTCATCTACAAGCTGAAAGCATGATACTGATGGTTTGATGCTGGGATTCAGCCATTTCACAGGTACGAGTAAACAAAATACGATCAGGGCTGCTATATTCATCTCTTACACCAGCTTCAATATTTACACTCATACTACGGATGAATAGTTCGTACGACAGTCCTTACGCTGGGAAGAGGTGACCAGGGTATAGGTCATGAAACTATGCCCGCTCTTCAGGGCATAGTTCATGTTGGTTCATTTTGAAGCAGTTGAATTTATGCCTCACTTTTAACCAATCAGATGACATGGATCTATATATGAGGTATAATATACTTTATATTAATTTTTACGATGTTTATAGTGTTTAATGTGCAAAATAAAATCATTTTAACTATGGAGGGACAGTTGTTATTTTAATGTAACTTTTAAAATATTTTTAAACCGTTTATTTTCTTCTTGCGATTGAGGCAGCAGTTAAATATGTTGTATGCGTTGGCGCCAAACCAATGTTGATTGTTGGGGTTTGAGAATCTGTGTCCCCCGGTGAACGAAAGGTAGGGCACACATTGAGAACGTGATCCGTAGTCTGTGATGGAAAACCGCATTGGCAGGCTGGCGATGGCCGCAGCCCCCATCGGTGCATATTGCTATTGAAGCGACCGACTCCTGTGCGAATCCGGTTTAAGTTGACCCATTCCTTGCGTGGGAGATTGCTGCCAGGTGGTAGTACTGTCTTAGGTGTAATAGAGAGTTGACCTGGTCTTGGGGTATCTAGCCAGGCAGTATTCCATGTTTGTAAGATGTTGAAAGGGGAACTGGAGAGTTTAGCAGCGTGTCGGCAGAAAGGTCGGCGAGAGCGTAGTCTCTGTCTACCGAGTTGGTGTGATTCTTCGACAGTGTTATGCAGCAGGTGCTTGTTGTCTAGCAGGGCCTTATTCACTAGTTATGCGTGTGGTGTTCTCTCCGAAGTACTGCAGGTGCAATGCCTGAAAGCACTGGTAGGAATTCAGATGGAGTACGACGGAGGCAGCCAGTGATGGTTCTCAAGGTCTCGTTGAGCATAGGCGTAAATCCCGGGGGGGGGGGGAATGGGGGGATACACCCCCAATATTTTGATGAGGGGGGATGGTCAATACGATCATCCCCCCCAATGTTGATGCCCGTTCATGTGTTTTTTTACCAAAAATAACCTCATATTTTACCATAATAGTTAAAAATGGTAAATTTCCGCGCGCTTTGTGCGCATTTTGTTATAATTACAATTACATTTAATGATTAAATGGCAAAATTTTTAGCGCGCTTCGCGCGCACACGTGCTTCTAATGGATCTTTACATCAAGCCCTGTTTCATTAATAAAATTTCATCAGCCCCATCCCCCCCCCCCCCCATGTCAAACAGAAATTTACGCCACTGTCGTTGAGTACTGCGTCCAGCTTCCTTGTGTGAGAGCTGTTGCACCATGCTGGGGCGGCATATTCAGCAGTGCTGTAGACCAGAGCCAAGGCAGTGGTGCGTAGGGTCGTTGGGCTTGCACCCCATGAAGATCCAGCAAGTCGGCACAGGAGGTTTATTCCTTGAAGACACATTGGCGCATACGGACTCGAGGTGCATGCTGCGGTAAGTAAGCAGGCGGTCAAGCGTCAATTCACAAGGTTGGTGTAGGATTGCATGGCTGAGGCGGTTCCATTGAGGTTGATTGAAGCTGGCGATGAGCATCTTTGTGGAGGAACAGGGATATTTCCAAAAACACAACTTGGAGTTAACATGTTGTGAGGTTTTAAAGTGATAGAGATAAGAAGTGTACATGCATACAAGATAAGTGGTCTATTGCCTAACCTGCAGAAGTAAAATCTCACATCGTTTTAAACAGAAGTACTATTCAGGAAATAGTTAATTTATATTTAATTTGGTACGATTTGAGAGTACTGTGTTCTGTGTTTTAAAACCAAGTAAAAATAAAAATTTTAGCAATGGTGTGGTCATCTAGTACTATTTTATGTAATTTAAATATATTTTACCATTCTTGCCAATTGTATCATTGTTTTATATGTTACATGTGTTATATCATGCATATTGATTATACATCTATTGTGGATTTTTGTATAGACAAAAATCCGACCAGTCAAATGATGGTCAGAATTGATCCGCCATTACTGGGGGCCTCCAACCAAAACCTACCCAAATCTTTTGTACGTCTGTACCACGCTTGATTAAGTATAATTCAAAAGCTACACTTAATCTGCACATTTGGGTGAATTCAAGCAGGATGCACCCCCGCTATGGCTGCCAGTGAGGTGTTGGAATGTGTAAAACCGGATTGGTGTATAATTTCAAGTTTAATATCTATTTCTCACTTTCATATACAAATAATCTTAAAATTTTATGCGTTTTAATATTTTATTTATTGTGTTATTATTATGTAATGTAATAGGTGTATCATATTATTTGATTTACGGAAATGTAAAAATTGGTCGAAAGCTGGTTCTAGTTATTTAATGTACTATAGTACAT
Organism: Ophioderma brevispina; assembly: GCA_023653785.1. NCBI lineage: Eukaryota > Metazoa > Echinodermata > Ophiuroidea > Amphilepidida > Ophiodermatidae > Ophioderma > Ophioderma brevispina. The sequence continues at coordinate 59,333 of JAMKCH010028339.1, forward strand.
TTCTAGTTATATAATTGATTGATTGTAATTGTTTGTAATGTTAAATTGGTTTTTGAACAATCCTTACTCACAATAGTCTTGTCATTAGTAAATTAATTAAAAATAGCAACCTACAGAAGGCGCAACTTTCAAATAGTTCACGCTGTGGCGACGTCACCATGACTTCACTGTACTTCTTATGATCCAATCAGCTGCATAATTATATTCTTATACGGTTGATTTTTAGCCTAGGTGGAAATAGGTGACGCCACCACGGCCCAAGCTTTATTTGAACTATAGCACTTTCCAGGGTAGGGGTAGTTCTTTTAAATTAATTTCACTAATCACAGGACTCTTGTTAAGAATATAGATGACATGTAACAAATGCCTAAACAACTTAAGGTTGATAATAGGGTGTTCCGTTTAAGGCAATGGGCAATTTTAACTCATAATGTCGGCCATGTTGTTAGAGGAAGGGACGGATACAAGATATTTTAGTTATAATTTTGGTTACATTTGGATATGTTGGTCTTGAAAACATAGGTATAGACACAAAAAGCAGGCTAATATCATCTTTTAACCAAAAATATAAGAAAACTGCCGATTTTTGTGCAAATTGGCGGCCATATTGGAAAATAAAATGGTTGACACCCAGATATCAAAAAGATATTGTTATATTTGGATTCCTTGACCTTGAAAACATAGGTATAGACACAAAAATAAAGTTCCTATCGGTGTTATTAACAGAGTGACTTTGAAAATAAGAATGGCGGCCATTTTGAAAAATGACCACCATGGTCGCCACTGGTCGAATCCAGCTGGGGTCCCGTTTTGAAATGGTGAGTTATGGTCCATATTAACTGTGTGCCAAAGGTTATACTTCTATCACAAAGTGCACGATTTTGCTCCAGAAGGGTCTTAACCCTCTGGACTACAGGTAAAGCAATGCAGAATTGCTGTTGTAAATCCACGGCATATAAAAGTCTTATTGATTTTCCTGGATAAACCTACAACCTCTTATCATGAATAGAATCGTCTAAAACTTTCAATGAAGTGACACCAATAAAAAAAAATCACACTGTAACAAACTAACAGAAGACAGTGATAGTGAGTGACGTGGAGATTAAGTCAAATATATATATTTCAATTATTTCTGTGTTCTTTATTTTTGAATTAAAATTGAAGTATGAACACTTAATAGTGTGCCCTTTACACAGTATGCCCTTTTACGCAACTGACGGGCCAAGAAACTATTGAGGATGAAAAATTGATGAATCGACTATAGAATTCGTATTTGCTCTTGTTGAGACATTTTCAACATTACCACTCTCTCGAAGGTACGAAATTTCACCAGGTGCCAAATAGCTTTTATTGGTGTTAGTTAAGGGATGAACATCAAATCCAGCAGGAAAAGTGCCAAATCCATATTCGCACATCGTGACCGAGCTCTCTAAGTCAGTAACATCCCATAACGCCGATGTGGAATAAGCTTCGTCCTGATAATATGTTCTTTCCTTGTCTGCAACATGCTGTAATTAATAAATATTTATAGATACTTTAATAAGCGAATCATGAAGTTATGACATTTTTGCAGTGATTGTCAGATTTTCCTCTAGGGACATCAGGGATATATCGTCACGAGTCTTCCAAACAGGCCAATCGACCATTTTGGCGAAATGTTTTTTGCATATTATGATACTATATCACAAGCTCTTTTCATATACAAAATATTGAGCAAAAATAATATTCCAATTTGTAGATATAATAGATTTTCACTTTTGGAAATCATACCCAAACGCCAAATGAAAGTCCTCCAAACAATATGCATTCGTCTGTTTGCTGTACCTGAAAACCACCGTACGACAGCTTATAAAGTGACCTATCGATCAATGGGATATTGCGAGATTCATCTCCTCTCTCGATTAAGACTGGGTAGCCTATAGAAGTGTGGTCGAAGTTTATATTAGTACAATGTGTGTAGCTGTATCTGAGACGATTTTGCCACACTAAAAATATAATTTTTTTGCAGTATTTTACTGACAACAATTCTGCCAAATAATTACTGTAAAAATTGATTCATCAAAACACCGAAAAATATATATTTGGCGAGTTATTACAGAGATTGTGAATGTGTTGAAAATATAAAGCACTGACGAACACACTAACTTATTAGGCCTATCCACAAATGTCAACAAAATTTTATGGTGCATATAAGTCCATAAATTTTTAATCTTGATAGTATGGCCTTCACCTCAAAACCCCGTCTGTAAAGTTTCGCGCCAATATTTCAACCCGTTTTGAAATAAGAGCTAAAAACAATATTTTGTAATGCCCATAGAGTACTATGTAAAACTAATATTGGTCGACCAAAATGGGGCATATTTTCGCTCATAACATCCAAATCAAACATCAATAGCCCTAATATTTCACAGGGTAAATGAGAACAATAGTAGCTTTCTTCTGATAACCAAAATTTTGACCACTTCGGGTAAAATCTGGGGTCATTAGCGATCGGACCATGGACCTTTAATTTTGGTAAAACATAATGCATTAAACGGTAACATATAAAGTGAATTTGGATGGAAACTATAGAAGCTGTAGTTTATGGGGATTGATTTCCTGTAAGATTTACAGTATTTTTCCTGTAAATAACCTATTGAAAATTCACAATAGTGCATAATAATGTTGATATAATTCAAATTTCAAATAGGAGCCTCTCTTATAAATTTAGTCGTAATAGGCCTGGAAAATTGGAGAAAAAAGTATTTTGCTTGATTTTTAAATTACGGCCAAGTATTGTCTTTTTCTGATCCTTTTTATTGTGAAGTCCACTGTAATTTTTACACCGCACGTTATTTCGTCAAATACAAGATGCATGTTAGTAGTGGTAAGTTTAAGGAAATATATGCATTTTTAGCTGTGTTCTTTACTAGACGTAGATTGTAAGATGTCTTGACTGTCTAAGCGACGATCCGGGCGCTGAGCAAGGTAAAAAAGAACCTTAAGTTTTGAATCGCACCAGTTGAGTTTTATTTTATTATTTTTTTTATTGTTTTTAGACATAATAGTTAAAGGTTTTTATTTTGTAATGATACACCTATACGTTTCATGAGAATAATTTCACAAATACCCTTATTTCATTTAAGAAATGTTAACACAAACATACATGTATTAAGTTAGGGTAGATTGTGCAAAAAATAGTAACAATTACTCATTTTACACCTGTTGCTAGAAATTAATTAATTGTTGAAGCTGTATTTAAGTTAAAGAGATTCAAATCAGCTATGTTAGTTTTTTCAAAGTTATATCAACAACAAGAAAAGTCACAAACAAGCACTAATGTAGTAACTTATTTTCAGTTCAATTTTTTATAGATAGTTCAAAAACTTCTTGTTGAAACCCTTTCACGTTTTGGTATGATATTTGCAATATATTAATTTGAAAGGAAAGTATTGCATATAAATTCAATGTTCTTATTTATTCCCTTTATAAGGTAGCAGTGTCGTGGTTAGGTATTTGGGCTCATGTCAGAGAGTCCCAGGTTCGATTCTCAGTTAGATAGGCTTACATGAATAAAAGTTACTTACATGATTAATTTACAGCCAAATTAAGATCAATAATGATATGTAAAACATAGTACCTCAAAATCTTTTTCGTTTTTCCTCTTTTCTTTGCTATATTTCCCCACAAAACTATGATATTATTTTGAGTTTCATTAACTTAGTTGATTAATAATTAAACTAACTTGATAATTTCTCTGTGTACTTACTAAATAAGCGCAATAAAGTAATATGATTTTGAGTACACACTGCAAACCATAGTGTTAAAATTAACACCGCCGGTGTTCTAGGAGGACCACACCAAGAGGGTGTCCAAATTCAACACCTTTGGTGTTATTTTAACACAATTTGGTGTTAAAACAACACAATAAAGTGTTAAAATAACACCAACGTTGAATTTTGACATCCCTTTGGTGTGATCCTCCTAGAATACCGGCGGTGTTAATTTTAAAAAAACATAGTTTTTGCAGTGCATGTAGAAAAAAATATTATTTACATTATCAGCCATCTCAATTAAAATACATGATAATTGTACATTAAATAAAGATATAAATACTCATTGAAATTACTCAATATAATGGAATGCAACCCGATTACACTTCATTTTATTGAGTAGATAGAGGAAATTATTTTCCTTTCAATTCCAATAACGAAAGATGTTTAATATGAGAAAATTATCATTCTGCATTTTCAATAAATACCACTTTGATAATCAGAAATTTTGGCAATTTGAATTGAAATTAAACCTCAGAAGTGTTTGAAATACAATTTAACCATTGAGCACCGCAGTAGAAATGCCGGTGTAGAAGTAACCATTGTCCGGCGTACTCATAGTCCGGGAACAATGGTGAACAATAGGGCAATCGATTCAGTTGACTCTTTACGCAACATTAGTTTCACGCTTTATTCCGTTATCGTCTATGGAGCCCCGGACTATGGCTCCTACCGGACTATATCTGCTTTCACACCGGCAAACTGCCATCTTAACCTCAAAATGGTTTGGTTTTTATTCATAGAAAGTTTTAAACTATACTGTACGAGTGCTGTGACTCCAAAGGTGAAACATATACGCAATGGTCTGTTTGATGACAAAAATAAAATAATATCCATGGGAATGTCAATTTCAATTCAAATTGTACCAATAGACTTTCCGAAGTCGTTTGTTGTTACGATTTTTAGAAACATCATTTGACACTAATTGCCAATATACTCTTCCTATAGTTTTCGTTATTGAGAATTAAAATGATTTTCGTCACAACGCCTCGTAAAATTAATACAAATATAAATGACTTGATAGTAAGATAAAGCTTTCTTCTTGATAAAATAGTGATCTTTGATTCCTTTTACTCTGCAAAAAGTATCAAAATATACACCTTCAAGCAAGAAACAGATACATCACAACTTCTTCCACTTAACGTTTATGGAAGTTATTATGTACAATAATTCCCAGGGTTTCAAACGTTAGACATACACTTTTAGACCGGGAGATACCAGCAATTTAATCCTGATTTTTTACCAGGTGTCTTGTTATGATAGTTGTATAGGCCATCCCTTGGGCCATCTGAAAAGCAAAGTCTTAAGTGTCGCGAGCGGTGGAGCGTTTTTTTTTTTTTTTTTTTTTCCTTCAAGCAAGAAACAGATACATCACAACTTCTTCCACTTAACGTTTATGGAAGTTATTATGTACAATAATTCCTAGGGTTTCAAACGTTAGACATACACTTTGGATGTCCTTAGTGTACTTACACATTGTAGGCCGATGCTGCAATTTGGAAATACAGCAAAATACTGTAAAGTTTATGTCCAATTTACCAGGCGTATAAAACGACTACAACTGGAGTTTTTATTCGATTTTTTTTCGAGTATCAACATTATCGTAGATTATTATGAATTTTCAATTATTCTATTAACAGATTAAGTACTATGATTTACAGGAAAAATACTATAGATTTTACAAGAAAATTCAGGCAGCAATTCTGCTAACAAATCATACAAAAGCATAGTCATTTATAGCTCCCTCAGCAGGCAAAAGTATGTTTACCATGTTCAATACCACCGTCTGAGGCGATCGATCGACTCTTTTTGAGTACGCCAAACAGGCCAATGCGCATTCGTCTCCTTTGACATAGAAACAGACGACGTTTTTAGTTTTTGCAAACATACCAATCACTTTATAATTAAATTTGACAAGGAAAACAAAGGATACTTGAATTGAAAGCGTGCTCAAAATGAAGAACGGTTCAATGTCCACTATGTACACATAAAATAATTTTCCTAAAATGTTTCAAATTTTAGATATGCAAGTTCATTATTCTCTAAAACTTCAATCGCCGATATCTCGAAATGTGACTTTTGGTCGATTGGCCTGTTTGGAAGATTCGTGACGATATATATGTTCGAGTTATTGATCACTTTCAAATCTCCGAGTGCAGACCAATCCTACAATCCCAAAACTATTTTGTTTGCGACACAATTGAATGTAGAAATATGTAAAATTATCTTGCAATCCGCAAGGTTGGTAACACAACTAAATTACTACCATGCATCTGGTCGTTTTGCTTTGCCTTTTGGCATAAAATTGAGAGTAATGGTACCGAGGCATCACATACGCATTAAGAAGTACACCATTATGTGTGAAGGTACACTGTTAAAAATGATCTTAAAATAACGGCGTTTTGCCTGTTAGCCGGGAATCAAAACGTGCAATTAACTGTAAAAAGGGACTCGAAACGTGCAAATGACTGTAAACAAACGTGATTTTAACTGTTGTAAGTCCCAGCTGCCAGTCAAAACGCTGTTATTTTAATGAACATTTTTAACAGTGTATATAACGCTACTCTGCTGGAGTCATGAATTAGAGCATCCTATGATGGAGAGTACTACCGACCATCTGTCTATAATCGTGATCTCAATTGTGTGCCGCACGCTTCATTTGTTTCAGACCAATACAAGATATATTTTAGAATGGGAGGGCCTTATATGCATGATTCTAGCAGAATCTATGACGAAGCGAAACTCAATTCAATGCACGCGAGGATCAAGTAAATGATACAACCCGAAAAAAGTAACTTGGTAAATACTATATAGAAGCTCGGAGAACTGGCGAGCACAGAACTAAATAAAGACGAAAAATACACGGTCTCGAACCCGGACCTCTCGCTTTACAAGATCATAGTTTGTTCACCACACTATGCCATGGGGGACTTTCAGTTTCTTTACACTGGTGTAAGAGAAGTAAAAGTTCTACCTTGCATATGAACGGAATTAACCGTTACCTTATAGGCGAGGTTATTGGTTTAGAACTGGAACAATAATGCGTGCAGGTCTTTCCAGTTCGTGACACAGGACGTATCCCATAACACGTTATACACTAGCGCATGGCCAGACCAAGTGTTTTTAAATATTTTTTAGGTTATATAATACCGTTTTATTGTGTCGCCTGCCTAAAGACAGAAAGACACACAGGGATCACTTTGTCCACTGTAGTCTGTTGTGTCTGTCTGTTGTTGTTGTTGTTGATGTCTCTTGTGAAAAAGGGTTAACATTTGCCTGTAATTGTAATATCTACATACTCTGATGGATTTAAACCAAATTTGGGTCACAGGTGCAACATGACATCCCCCATTTGTTGATGAGGTCAAAGGTCACATACCAAGGTCAAATGTCATGTGGGGTCAAGTTGTAAAATAGGCTGAAAATGTAAAATTAACCTCATTTGAAAAGTTCAAGTTTGGAACCAAACTTGAGTCATATGTGCAACATGGGATACCTCATTTGTTGATGAGGTCAAAGGTCACATACCAAGGTCAAAGGTTATGTGAGGTCAAGTTTCCGTTTATGGAGTTTACATGCAATCCCTCATTTGTTTATGAGGTCAAAGGTCACATATCAAGGTCAAAGGTCATGTGAAGCCTATCATTCACAAACCGCGACGGCAGGCGACACAAGCGGTCCGAGGACCGATGTATAAATAATTTATAGCGCGTATTTTATAATTTTTTCATTGTACAGGTTCTCTTTTAAGGATTTAAATATAACCGTTTCAGATGAGTATTGTCACTTACACGAATATCACCTTTAAAGAACGAGATGGTATTGTCGGGTTTCGTTTGGTCCAAAACAAAACCATCGGAGGACGCTTCAAGAATTTCTCCTGCGCCAGTGAAAACTCTTATAGTTGAAAAGTACCTTACGCCTTGTTGTAAATGATGTGGCGATTGAGCTACACCACGCCCTTCATCATTTGAATCTGTATTCAATATAAAACATTATCACATAAAGTATTTTATCCTCGTTACATTTTGCATTGTAAGGATCGTTAATGCATTAGATGGCCTACTATTATTTATTCATTTTGTATTAATATTACCGATTCCATCAATTCCTTTGTCGTTGTCAACTACAATGCCATTTGGCATGTAGGGTTGTAGCTCTTCTCCTCCTGGTGTAGTTCCAATTGCCCATTCATAGCCAGTGATGCCATATAAATCGCTCTATATAAACAGAAATGGAATTGGAAATAAAAGCTCGTTCCTTTAAACTTATTATAATGATGATAATTGCTTCTATTGGTAGTGATGGTGGTAATGGCGTCGAATATGAGGATCATATTGATGATTGACAAAGAAACATTTTTCTACAAAAACACACGAAGATTCATTCGAACCCTAATGAATCTTCGTGTTTTTTTTGTAGAACCTTAAACTCTAGGAACCCTAAAGGCATGTTAATAAAGCACCTTCAGAGGTTCGTGGTAGAACAGAAAGAAATTATTTTCATTGGGTCACGAAATTACATATTAGAACGAAAGGGTTATCACTGCGTTTCATGTTGCTTAACCTTTCAAAACATATAAAAAGTACGTTCCTATGCCTATTTCAATTTTGAAGGTTCTTCATGGAAGTTTTTAGGTTCTTTATAGAACCTTAGCGATGCTTAGGGTGCTATATCACTAACGTCTCAAGAGGAAGATCTGCCGATCACCACAAGAAAGGGAGCTAGCGTTATCTTTCTTGTCAGATCTAGGGGCAATTGTCAATCTAGGTTCAAGTTTGGTCACAGCAGCCGACAACATCCCGCTGAGCTATTGTTATGAGTGTCATTGTTCAAATAAGAGTCTCTACAACAGACTTTAGTAGGCGTCTGTGGAAATTTGATATTCGGGTTTTAAAACAAAAATATGTGACCGGTTAGAAGTTTTTCTGTTGAACGGTTTCGGGTGGTATATTTTCTTGGGAAATGCGAAGTAAATGTCTGTGTTTTGAAATGGCAGCAGTGCGTGACCTGATGTTGGTGTAATCCATGCACAGCGGGACTTTGGGAAGACTTTGCTGGCTGCTGTGAAGTTTGGTAGTTCTGTTGTAAAATCTTATGAAATCGTTGATCTGACAATTTTGCCCACTCTATGAACACACACCATCGCAAAAACCTCATAACAGTGGCAAAAGCCTTTTGATGCATTCTCAATAACAAACCATGAATGATTACTGACATCCTTACTGTAAAACTTCTGGAGGGTCATTACCGAATATTTAAAGGTCCATGGTTCAATCGCTAATAGCCTCGTCCCCAGGGACCCCAGAATTTACCGGAAGTGGTCTAAATATTGGTATCATAAGAAAGCCACTATTTTTCTCATTTACCCTGCGAAATCTTAGGGCTAAAGGATGTTTGGTTTGAATGTTATGAGCGAAAATATGCTACATTTTGGTCGACCAATATTCATTTTACACAGTACTCTATGGGGATTACAAAATCTCGTTTTTAGCTCTCACTTCAAAACGAGTTGAAATATTGGCGCGAAAATTACAGATGGGGTTTTGGGGTGAAGGTCATTTTATCAAGATGACCAATTTATAGACTTAAATCGAGTCATCCTCCTTTAACCTAGTTTATGCCATTTTTTCTCGACAAGAAAATATTGTACAGTGTGAACTAAAAGTTTGTAAAGCTGAAATACCTGAAAACCTTGAAATGTTGCTGTAACAGTCGTGGATTCTAATTGTGCATCTATGTCTTGGGCCATATCTAATTTTCCATTCACTGATCTCTCGGGGCCATCGCTGATGTAACCTGTAATATTAATATCATTTATATTAACCTCTGAATACTACATGCCGATTCGATTGGTTAATCATAGGGTTATATGATATAATTAGCTAATCAGAGACATGATACTAAAAGTCTAAAAGTTCATACAGATATAAAGCAGGTCTTTTTGATTGGTTATTCAAGGGTTATATCATGTTATATCACGTATCAGCAAATCAGTAAAAAAGCGGCAGTCCTCGGAGAGAACAGCTGCTCCAGGCACATTCGCATTCTCTTTTAAGAAATCAACAAATCGCTGGTATCTATTGAACAGTGGCTATTGAATTCTGCCAAAAAGTATTATTAACCTTTAAACCTTACCATTTCCAGGCAACCACCTCACGATATGCTTTTGTTTAGGTGTTTGCATGTGAGTAATAATATAATTATGCACCTTCAAGGTTTTTTTCTCACCTATTTTATCGGCTTCCACTACTTTTATAGGTGTAGAGCACATGGTTTCGCTGACTTCGCCAGCGCCGTTCTGTGCTTTGACACACAAATAGTACACAGGTCGGCACCATTCATTGTAATCAGTCTCATTACAAGTTTTCTCATCAGTCAATTCCAGATTTAAATCCGATATGTAGCCATTCGTTTGAGTCTCAAAGGAATGGAACTGGCGGATGTCTTCAAAGTCTTTAAAAATTAAAAAAAAAATAAATAACAAAAATGCAGTTACACTTCATTGTATTTACAAATTCGCGTTTGGTAACTAAAAGACAAAGGTGCATACCTGGAATATTAAGATATCATCCCCTTAGAGCCAGAACTGGCTATGGCCAAAAATGACATTTTGAGATAGACAATTTGTTATTATAGTGAAAAAAATCAGAAAATCAGGTATAAGCAGTTTCTGAAAATCTGGAAATAAGTAGTAATCTTCCAGGTTTAAGTTACTTATATTTTTTCATAGTTGATATATAAGCCTCATACTCGTTGATTCATTTATGGTTCTAAGGGGACGATATGGTCATTTTAAAGAACATTGCACATAACATAAATAGGTAATATAAAGTTCAAATTGAAGAAATATACTAACACTGTTGTGATCCAACTGAAACCAAGTAATTCTTTATTGCGCTTTGTGGATCGGTAGCAAACCAGGACGCTTGGATACCATGTATATCGCTTTGATACACGTATCCATCAATAACTTCTTCACTTTTGCCATCTACGACACCAACTTGAATATACCTCATCTATAAAACATGCAACAAATACATAAATGATGTAAACACTGATTAAACATCGACTAAACATCTTCAAAATTCCACACAAGAAATCATTCGGCGTTTTGTACGTTTTAATTGTATTGTATCAAATCAATATGCGCCATACCATTTCCGCTACAAAATAATTTAAAATCATAAATTGAACATTTATTTTGGCTAAAATTATGATTACAGAGTATATTGGTCGGTAGTTGATTTATTTTACTCTATGCTAGTATAAAAAAGTTTTGTCATACATAGGATAGTGTCTATGCATAAGCTTATATATACCTAAACTAACATGTAATAAACATAATTTTATCCAGATTTGTCAGGAATGGTGGTATTAAAATATTTCAAAGGCAAATAATTTAAATTAGTCAAATTGTGCATCAAAGGACATTTTTCAACTAGAAATGTGAGAAACATTACTAGATTTTATAACCTATTATTTTTCTTTACCAAGACCGTATTTGCAGTTCCTATTGTAATCAGTTTTGGGATTAAGTAAAGACCCCTGTTTCACATAGCATATCTGTTTTGTTCACACAATTGTTTGTTTTATTACCATTTTATTTAGCTTCATATAAACTATGAATAATGCTGAATGCTGACGGTAGGTTCTTCGACGTGTACCATTTTTATGTAGACATCAATCTTACATATAATAAAAAACACTAATATCATTAACACATAATGCAGTTAAAAAATCACATCACTGTTTGATGCAAAAATATACCGTAGTTGTTTCATTACTATAAAAATTCTTCGAACGAAACCAAAATGAAAGGCGTCCACCCACATATCTCAATGCTGTCTTTTTAAAACCAAACCAAACAAAACAAACAAAACAAATACAATAGATTTTCAGTCACATAATTCTACAAAAAAGGCTTGTTTATACAAAAATCCATGTCAACACTCGAGAGGTGCACCGCAGGTTGTCTTGGACTTTTTTTCTTTTTTGGTGTGCTAATAGATATTAATGAGAAATGAAAATTCTGAAATTTTGAGCTTCATACCGTTTTCCATTTTCCCGCAGGAGCGTTCAGAAATTTAGTAGTGTGGGTTGGTGTGTATTCCCGTAGGATTTTCATGATAAAATTGATTTTGTTGCTGTTTGGGTTTCAATAGGACCTAAACTGTCAGAAAATGATGGGGTGCAAATTTTCGGACTGATGCCCCCTTCGTCAAGGAGGGAAATGTTAGTACAGGGAAAAATTTAAAATCGAGTCAAATTGTGTTTTAATATAGACTAACGGGTTCTTCTCCTAATAAGGGTTACAAAAATATCTATTTGCCTAGGTTCCAACCTTTAGTTAAAGCGGTATAGCCCCGTAATGGTTCAAGGTCACCCGGGGGTAAATGCTCCGATGTTGTTGAAAGTGGTGTCAAATGATTCCTTGTGTCATACTGAAAACAGAAAATGCATTTTTAATTGATTTTTTGATATCATCATTGCGACATCCAGGGAAAGTTCTGGTGACCCCCATAGACCATGTAGACCCTTGCGACATTTTGGTATGTAATTAGCCAACCAAATGTCACACACTGCAAAATAATACATTTTTGGATCCTGTGAGACAATACAAACAACTTGAAACCAGTTTCAACAAAATCTGAGCATTGGGTAAAATTTACCCCAGGATGACCTTGAACCATTATGGGGCTATAGCGCTTTAACTAAAGGTCGGAACCTAGGCAAATATATACTTTTTCTAATCCTTATAAGGAGACGAACATGTTAATGTACATTAAAACACAATTTGACTCGATTTTAAATTTTTCCCTGTAGTAACATTTCCCCCTTGAGGAAGGGGGAAGCAGTCCGAAAATTTGCACCCCATCATTTTCTGACTCTCTGGTCCCTATTGAATGAAAAACAGCAAGAAAATCAACTTTAGCACCAAAATCCTACGGGAACTGTTTCATTGACATACCAACCCACCCTATAGGGGCGTCACCATCAAAGTCGTCGGGCGATACGAAAGACAAATTTGAGAGGGCCATAAACTTGTAATTGAACTCTCCACAACTTTAAAAAAAAAACAGATTTTGATGTTCAATGTAGAATTCAAATCTGGCATCAGAAAAAGTAATAGTTATGTTACTGGTTAAAGTTTTTAGGATTCTAAAAATCCAATAGCTTGATATGAGTACCAAGTTTAAAGGGGTAGAAATCCAGAAGTAATAATATTTTTATTTGCCAATTTTTTTAAGTCCAAGTCTACCACAGCAGGATTTTCTGACAGTAACAATATGGCACATTACAAAATCCTAATTTTTACATTTTGACATATATTGACACCCCAGAAAATCAACGTTGACATTCGACACCAGCCCTCTGCTTCAGACATGTTGAAGAAACATCATTAAAGAACTACCAGTTTGGTGTCTTGATGTATTCATTGCTTTCAGCACAAGACACTTTTGTTGATATCCCATGGAATGCATGGTGATATACACATTTGAGTGCACATTTTGTTGGGAAAAAATGAAGACACCAAGCTAGTTCTTTCAAGGAAAAGTTTTGGACAGCGATGGAAGAGGAGGCAGAATATGTAGCTCGATCTGTTTCATGGAACTAAAATAATCTGATCTGTTATGCTTACATAGAGAGTGCAAATCTTATGTGTTCCTTCGTATGCAAAACACGGGCGCTCAATAGTCAGTAATGGTCAACGCACATGACTTTACATTGAAAAACATTGAAGCAAATACGATTAGTCAGAATGTTTTGAAAGTTAAAGTAGCTATAAATTCATTTACGTTGACGTGAATGATTTCATTTAAGCACAGAATTCATTTTTCTCTGCTATCGACTACATGTTTCAATAGATTTAGCGTAGAATTTTAATTTCCATCCACTGCACATCCCTTCATTCAATGCCAATACCTTCGGAAAAAGTACCAGAGGTGACCCGATGTGTTCAATATACTGTAATGATGTATCTTCAACATATTTGAAGTAGAGGGGCGGTGTCGAATGTCAACATTGCTTTTCAAGGAGGTCAAAATGTGTTAAAATCGTCGGCCGCGTCACATACTGATGTATTTGCAAAATACGCATTTCCAGAAAAACGGCTTTGACGATTTTGCGATTTTAATTTGCCCCATACTGTTAATTAAAACATATATTTCAATGAAATCCTTGTTAGAAATGGCCGAAATTAGTTAAATTTTAAATATATTTAACTAATCAGCTTCCAGTTTATTTAGATATTAGATATACGTCACTGTGTGAAAACGACAAAATAGCAATTCTAACGTGTTATTAAATAACAAATACGACGCGCAAATACGTCGTTATGTGACGCGTTTGCTCAAATGCGTCACTATGTGAAAACGACAAAATACCAATTCTACTGTGAACTGCAAAATGCGTCGCACAAATACGTCACTATGTAACGCGGTGAAATACTTCAAAATGCAGATACGATGCTATGGGCCTGCGCAGTATAGATTTTCGACAAATACGTCGTTATGTGATGCGGACAATTTAACGTTTTGTAAATACGTCATAATTAGTTAATTAATATTTTACTAATTAAGCCACTTCGAGGTTTAAAATTTGGTGAATATGTACAAAATAAACTATGTGACGCGACCGACGAAATGTACAATTACCATTTTCAATTATTACTTTCTACTGTGCTCATAATTGTATTGGTTGAAAGTTCTACTATGGGCTCTGATTGACTAAAAAATGGGCAAAAAATCTTACTTTTTGAGTTAGAGTTATGACCTCCCGAGCCTGGCCCCGATGGAACAAAGTTGCATAATTTAGGTCTCATTAACTCTAAAAGGAAACAAGCTATGAACTTTCTGATGCCAGATTTGAATTCTACAAATATTACCCCTACATAGGGATATTCAGAGTCGTGTGGGCTCCGTTACAAATCTGTGATTCTTTCAACATCGTCCTTCCCATCGGGTGGCACTTTTGATGGTGATCCACCTAAATTTCCAATGGCTCTAGCGGAAAAACGAAATGGACTATGGCGCTCAAAATTTCAGGATTTTCATATCTCATCAATGCCTACCACCATACTGAAAAAAAAAATCCACGACGTACTGCGGTGCCCATCTCGAAAGTTGACATGGAATGGCCCTGAAATCAAAATCCGGGAAAACTGAACCATATATTTGAAATCTAAAAGGATTCAAAATTGTAATACACAAAAGTAATACAAATTATTTACCACAGGTGGAGAGGGGTCGATTCGTATGCCGTTGTTTCATGTGAAGAAATCAATTTTGCGCCATTAATTGCCTTCATGACTGTGATGTATATGTAGCCAGGTCGAAGATATAGATCGGTCTGTGTAAACGTATTCTGTGTACTAGTCTGTATTTCTTGAAATAAATTGTCTTCAGGATCTAAGAAGAATGATTTGATAAATAAAACATAACGAGCACCGTATTTGCAATGTTCTTGGTGTGGATCCTCGCCAATACCCTGCCACATGTTCCAAAGAGAAACGGTATATTGATTGCGTTAAATCGTTTGATTGTTCTTCTCTTAATTTTTCTAGTCGAAGGGCACTCATTTAGTGCCCAGAAAGGTACAATATTTATTAAAGCAATCACTTTTTATGACACACTCTACCAATTTTTTTTCTCGATGTTGAAAATTTAACATGGATATTTTATTTATAAAAGAAAGTAATGGTTAAGAAATACTTTCATTCTAAACTACGAATGTTAACATATTGAAGAGGTTGTTAAGTTCGGTCCTTTTTTCTGTAAAAATAAACTGATTTCCTGAAATCAACTAAACAGCTCTACTCGGTGGCCGTCATGATGTATTCCAATTCACCTAATATTAAAGCACCTGACGAGGTATACCATGATATGTCCTTTTGCTCCGATGAATACCGGAGTGTAAAATCACAAAGGATAGCGCTACTCATATACAACATTTTCTGGCACCAAAAGTCTCGATTTGAAAGTTTTATCACCGGAAACGACTCTTCAGTTATTTGACTATTTTTGACACTTGACACTGTATGCACGAATAGGTCATAATTAAAAACAAAAGTACCTTCAGGGTATATTTTCTGTTTCCTGCCTTGTTTCATCTCGTAAATTGCAAATTGATAGTGGTCAATCCCCGATTCATCGTCAATGTAGTTCCAATTGAAAGAGATATTCTCCATAGAAGTCTGATTGAAGGAAAACAAAAACACACACTATAGGTGTCTCAAAACTCTGCTATGATGTTAGGATATAGATATTAAAGGTACATTTCGTGATCAAAGCACCTTCATTTTTGTTTATGATTCACAAGATATATCCTCAAGAAAAGGTTATTTCCAAAATTGCAGTTGATTCCGACGGTGCGTTTTGATGTTATGAACAAATGTTCAAAACAGGCTGCTCCATGCTCCATAGACCACTGTGTTGTAATTTCTGTCCGTTTACGGACAGAAAATACAAAATTGCGAATTTCTTCTATAGTAGATCGAATATGCACGTATGATTTGGAACACATACTATACTCATGGCAACAGTTCAGATGATATAAAAATCTCAACTTATTTGAGGTAAGTCGGGGGGACGAGGCTGTGGATCACGAAATGCCCCTTTAAATACTCGGTTGTTTAAGTTATGATTGTATTATGATCGTAAGTGTCTTTTTATTTTTATACTGTTCTAATGAACAGAACTAGTTTTAAGACTTTTCCTATTGGGATATACGCTAAACGCAACCACGTATTATTCTTACCGATAATTCTCGCAAATTTTGGAACCATACGTTGAGCCCCCACCCCCAGTGGTTCTGGCCGGTGTGGCAGGAGATATGGTCCTCCGGGCTCACAGTCCGGGAACAATGGTGAACAATAGGGCAATCGATTCAGTTGACTCTTCACCCAACATTAGTTTCACGCTTTATTCCGTTGTCGTCTATGGAGCCCGGACTATGATACCTGCCGGACAATGATTACTTTCACACCGGTGTGAAAGGAGATATGGTCCGCAGGAACTACAGTCCGGGCTCCATAGACGACAACGGAATAAAGCATGAAACTAATGTTACGTGAAGAGTCAATTGAATCGATTACCCTGTTGTTCACCATTGTTCCCGGAATGTGAGACCGGCGGACCATATCTCCTGCCACACCGGTCCCATTTGAACGCAAGGATCCACACCGTTGTTCCAGCCATTGGTGGTTATTTTGAAATCAACCATGGTTCAAACAGCATGCGGTATATTGACAAAGCAAACGAACAGTGACGTGCTCCTATGTACTATTTGCCCTGGATGTCGACTTTTTCCCCATGATGCCTCGGGAAAATCGCCTCGCCAAGGCAACATTTGGCAGCTTACATTGTTGCAAATAGCAGGAATTCATACTCGCACCTGCTTACAGATGATGACCAACGTTTTCAGTGGCCCTTTTCGGGATTGTTTGTAATTGGAAAACACGCAGTTACGTGACTTGTGTGAACGATTCGGAGCCAGCTATCAATATGTGTATTCTCCATACTATGACGCAGTGGCGTAACACAGGAATGGGCAGGTTCCCCCTCCCTTACGGCTTTAATCGAGCTTGCCAACTGTCGTTTAGTGCCGACGAAGCGAGAAAGGGAAGGGGGAAAGGGGAACGGAGGAGGAATATTAGGGGGAAAGAGGGCGCCTAATAGTACCGCCCCACACATTGCCAGCTGAAAAAAATCGTTATGACAACATGCACGCTGCCCTGATGCTTATTTTTCAATCGTGTTTGTCATCATTCATTTGTTAGACAAAAATTCGTCGATTATGTAAGTATACCTCTGCTACATACCCACCTGAAATGCAATATCTTCCTTTAAAGTGGCACCATCTCCCAAATACTTAAGAACCGGTGGTGTAAGGTCTACCAAAAATCCATTTGAAGTACTCTCAGTAAAACTAGAAGCTTCGTTTGATATCTTTAAATGCACATAAACAAAGTCGTCGTGGTGGAGGTGAAAATGATGCGACTGAAAAGTTGTTGCGCTTCCTAATGACAATGGCGCCTGTATCACTTCAAATTCCTTGGAATCCAACTGGCTGAAGTTATTTTTTGAATCAACGAAAAAGAAGAAAATATCAACTAGAAACTGGCTTTGAAGCAAAGGTACAAACAAAGAAAGAACTAGAGCTAAATGTGCTTCTGAAGAAGCACTAATGTCAGCATGTAATGCCATTAATTACCTTTGACCACAACTGCTGTACACCTAAAATAGAGCATGGGGTAATCTTAGCGATTGACTCAAGGCAGTTTTTCAACGAATGCCCCTTTAACCAGCCTACAGGACCGCAATATGTATACACTCAATAGGGTCTTGGGTCTTGGGGGCAGATGATGTAATTTATAGATTTTCAAAGAATGCCCCTTTAATCGGTTAATGTTTTATTTTTGATATCCGTGTACACTCCATATAGGACTTGCGTCAGTGTTTTTTTTTTTATTCTGACCAACTTTTAAGTGATCATAGCACTTTATTTGAGACAGAAGGAATTCCTAAATTTTCAAAGAATACTCCTTTAATCAGGCTACATGACCTTTGACTTCAAAGTGCTTACACCCATATGGATCTTAGGTCAGTGGTTCTTCAGCCCAACTTTGATGATCATAGCTATTCATTTGAAGCAGAAGGAAAAAAAAAGGAATTTGTAGATTAGTAGAATGCCACTTTAATTGGTCTGTTTTGCCTTTAAAAGGCAACTCTGTGTACACCCCATATGAATTTTGGTTCTGCGATTCTTTCTAACAATATTAGTGAAACCATACAATTCATTTTGACGCTAGAGGAAGAGGAATTTATAGATTTTCAAAGAATGCCCTTTTAATCGGCCTATGTTGCATTTCGCCCCAATCTGTGTACACCCTATATGGGCCTTGGGTTAATGATTCATCTGATTAAAGTTGTTTGTGAAAGAAGAAGGAATTTCTAGATTTTCAAAGGATGTCCCTTTAATCGGCGCATAGGAACTTTGTCTAAAATATGTGTACACCATAGACTTCAGATAAGATACTGGCCAACGCCCCAAGACGGAGCCAAACGGTCAGGAAATGGTGAACTGCTAATGTGGTCGAATTTAATCTTGTAGAGCTTCCTTAGATGCTTTGAAATGATGGTGTAATGCTGCTTTGAAGTTGTCAGGATCAGATATGGTAGTTATGTTGTGTGGTAAACAGTTCCAGTCCCGAATGGTTTTGGGTACGAAGGAGTGTTTGTAGCAGTCTTTATTTATTGAGATGGTTAAATAAGAATCCGGATGATGATGCCGTGATTGACGCAGTACTGGCTGTAGGAGGTTTCCGATGGGCAGGATATGTGACCAAGTCTTGCTTGTTGAAAAACGCATAAACGTCTGATTTTCCTTCTGATGGTAAGTGGGTCGAGATCTAAATCTTTCACCATCTGAGTGGCACTTCCTGGCGTTTTAGTTGTATAATCGCTTAAGATGAAACGTGCTGCTCTTTTTTGCACTGCTTCAAGCTGGTCGGTGTTCTTTTTGGTATGTGGGTCCCAGACGGTAGAGGAGTACTCGATCAATGGTCGGAAAAGTGATCTGTATGCCGTAAGTTTTGTTGATTTATTGCATGAGTAAAGGTTTCTCTTAATGAAACCTAAAGATCTATTAGCTTTCATGCAAATCTCCTGTATGTGTCTGTTCCAGTTGAGCTTATTTGAGATCGATACGCCCAGATAAGTGTGATTTTCTACTGTGGACAGTTCGTCACCCCCGAGTGTATATGTAAAATGCTTCGGAGACCTTGCGTGTGTTATTCTCATAACAAAGCATTTTTTGGAATTAAATTTCATTTGCCACTTTCTCTCCCACTCACCAAGTGTGTTTAAATCTTCTTGTAATTGGTCTGAGTCTAGGTTATTTTTGATTTCACGGTAGATGACGCAGTCGTCTGCAAATAGGCGTAGCCCAGTGGTCTTCGAACGAATTTGAATTGATATAGGTCCTGGTTTTTGGCAAAAGAAGCATTTAAAGGGAGCGTTTGGAGGACCGAAAGAAAGAACTCCTAGGAGCACAATATGTCCGCTGTGCTACTCCCGCTGACATAGAAGGAAATCGAGAGAAGAGAGTATATCATGTTGTTGCACCCCATGGCTCAAGAAGAATCGAGAGAAAACCCAAGTATGAACTAGAATTTCGCGGTTGTCGGCTTTCCCGCTCGCTATACTCAAAGATAGTAAGCTGTGGTCCGCCCCATGACCTTTGACCCTGGCACGTGACCTTTGATCTCATCAACATATCAGGTATTGCATGGTGCCCCTATGACAAAAGTTTGGTCCAATTGAACTCCAGTTTTCCATTTAGATCAATTTTACATTTTTAGCCGCATTTTTCAACTTGACCTCAACATTACCCATTTGACCTTTCAACCTACCTTGACCTCATCAACTATGAGGTATCCATTGTGCGCCTATGACAGAAGTTTGGTTCCTATTGAAGTTAAACTTTTCAATTGAGTCAATTTAAAAAAAACTTACAATTTGTTACACACCACGCCCACCACAAACCCACAACACACACACACACACACACATACATACATACCACCACACGGATTGCTAAGTGGGTCCTGCCAGCTATAGCGGCGGCCCACACTTATAAGGTCTAGATGATTATAAGCAAATCTTTCAAAAGCTTTTACAATGGAAGAATAAGAAAATGTCCTTTTAATCATCGAATTAAAATAATTATGTAAACCGAATGATATACTCGATTGAGTACAACAGCCTCAATACGATTTTGTTTCGCTTTTGGTACGTTGTTGCAATGATACAAATACCAATTATTAAGCAACACCACTCTACAATGAACACATTTGAAATTCAAAGAATCACTTATACTTCAAATTAAACTTTACAATGTTTAAAAGGTGTTAAATAATAGCAGGGGAAATCTTGGACAACTGCGAGTTTAAATCGGAAATAAATGTAGGTCATTTTGTATATAATCTGTCCAGGAGTTTATTTTCTCCTTTTTGCGGGGTTTTGCCGTTACTATCGCGTGTGCTGTAGTGTACGCACTCACATACGCGCCTGTTTGGATCGTTACACGCGCCCGTGATTGGTTGATTTAAAATAGCTGTTGTTTTTCAACTTGTTGCTATGCTGAGGCGTGAATTGGCTTGCGTACGGTCGTGACTTAGACGCACAATTGAGAGAAATAAACATCTGGATACAGTATAGTTTGTAAAAGTTACTTTAGAGAACAAACTATGACACTGTATTATCTTAAAGTGTGAACTTATTAGGCAATAAGCCTAATCGGCATTTTAACTTCCGGTTGACTTTCGGTCGTGGATGTCAAATTCGCGGGTGAGGTCGGGAGTCCTCAACATGACAAGGTTGCTGTAGTTCTCCAATTGAAGCAAGTTAGTTTTTGCCGGTATATACATATGTGACAAAAATATAGACCAAACAACACACAAAACTCAACAACAAGGCATTTTTTTTGTGGTAACGGCATAGTTCAAGGCATTGGAAAACTACGGTAACCTCCTCGTATTTTCAAGAGTTTAGGACACCCGTGATCGGTGTCATATTGCCCACAATGGATCACGAATCTGTAATCAGGGATTTGAAACACTTATAACTTGGAATACTCTGGGAGGCCGAAAACACAAAAACCTGAACAATTGAACAAAATACGGGGTTCCGATGGGGTGGTTTTTCAATGCGTCTTGATAGCCTTTATTAGTAGCACAGATTAATTTTTTTAAAAGTTAAGAAATTAATTTATTTTGAGAATGAGAAGTTCGAACCAACAGATGCCATTTTGAGGGATTATACGCGTGTTCAGAACGTAGTATTATGAAGCACTAAACACGCGAATCACGCGCATTGTCCTGACCATTTCACTATTTCAGATAATACAAGTTAATATACTCGCTAGAAATATGGCAAGCAGGTGAGAATATTCTTTGCTATGTACTTCCATTGAAAATTAATTTAATATCTAATAAATAAAATATTGTAGGTATGTTGAGGGTGACAAGATTAAAATAAAATTTATATCCTTGCCTGAAGAGTGATTTTCGGTATACACTGATGGCATAGTCACTAACTCCGGATTCTGGATCATAAAACCCGTGCCATGCAGCAGCTACAGTGGCTTGGTCCGATGAATAAGCTAAATCTGTGTCATTGACGCAATACCCATCGCAAACCTCTCCTTCATCAGGTGGTGTTAGGTCAACAGTAACTATTTATCAATAATTAAAAATAAAATCATAAGCTGCTCCGTTCATAGTCAATTTTCAAATATATCGTCACGAATCTTCCAAACAGGCCAATCGACCAAAAGTCACATTTCGAGATATCGGCGATTGAAGTTTTAGAGAATTATGAACTTGCATATCTAAATTTGAAACATTTTATGTGTACATAGTGGACATTGAAACGTTCTTCATTTTGATCACGCTTTCAATTCAAGTATCCTTTGTTTTCCTTGTCAAATTTAATTATAAAGTGATTGGTCTGTTTGCAAAAACTAAAAAACGTCCTCTGTTTCTATGTCAAAAGAGACGAATGCGCATTGGCCTGTTTGGCGTACTCAAAAATAGTCGATCGATCGCCTCAGACGGTGGTATTGAACATGTTAAACATACATACTTTTGCCTGCTGAGGGAGCTCTAATGCTTTTCTATGATTTTCTAGCCGTCATCATCTCTTACAGGCAAAATATGCCAATGAAGCTAGAAAGAGGACTGAGGAGGTTCTATTTTTATTTTGTAATTAGAATTGATTTGATCAAATTTAATACCTAATGTAAAATATAATACATCAAGCTATAAATATATTAATTTGAATGGAAACACGTAAAAGCTGTATTTTACGGGGGTTTTGTTAGCAGAATTGCTGCCAGAATTTTCTTGCAAAATTTATAGTATTTTTCCTGTCAAATATAGTACTTAATAGTATAATTGAAAATTCATAATAATGTACGATAATGTGGGTACTCGAAAAAAAAATCGAATAAAAGCTCCAGTTGTAGTCGTTTTATACGCCTGGTAAATTGGACGTAAAATTTACAGTATTTTGCTGTATTTCCAAATTGCAGCATCGGCCTACATGTGAAAGTACACTAAAGACATCCAAAGTGTATGTCTAACGTTTGAAACCCTGGGTTTTGTTAATTATTGGACATAATTATAATAACTTCCATAAACGTTAAGTGGAAGAAGTTGTGATTTATCTGTTTATTGCTTGAAGGTGTATAATTTGATACTTTTTGCAGAGTAAAAGGAATCAAAGATCACTATTTTATCAAGAAGAAAGCTTTATCTTACTATCAAGTCATTTATATTTGTATTAATTTTACGAGGCGTTCGGACGAAAATCATTTTAATTCTCAATAACGAAAACTATAGGAAGAGTATATTGGCAATTAGTGTCAAATGATGATTCTAAAAATCGTAAAAACAAACGACTTCGGAGTGTCTATTGGTACAATTTGAAATGAAATTGACATTCCCATGGATATTATTTTATTTTTGTCATCAAACAGACCATGGCGTATATGTTTCACCTTTGGAGTCACAGCACTCGTACAGTATAGTTGAAAACTTTCTATGAGTAAAAAAACCAAACAATTTTGAGGTTAAAGTGCAGCTTGCCGGCATTTCGACTGCAGTGCTCAATGGTTAAATTTGTATTTCAAAGACCTAGACGTTTGATTTCAATTCAACAATTGCCAAAATTTCTGATTATCAAAATGGTTATATGTTGAAAATGGAAGAATGATAATGTTCTCATATTAAACATCTTCGTTATGGAATTGAAAGGAAAATAATTCCTCTATCTACTCAATAAAATGAAGAGTGTAATCGCGTTTTGCATACATTATATTGATTAAGTTTCAATGAGTAATCTTTATTTAATGTACCATCGACTCATTGTATTTTAATGAGAGGGGCTGATAATGCGGCATAATAATTTTCTACCATGCACTCAAAATAAGGGTGTTAAAATTAACACGCCGTGTTCCTCCTAAAACACCGGGGGGTGTAATTTTAACACCATATGTTTTTGCGTGTGTACTCAAAATCTCATTACGGTATTGCGTTATTTACAGTGGGCGGACTTCAGCAGTGTCAGCAACTGCTGACAGGGCCCCCTAAAATATTGCTCTCTGGGCCCCCATCAGACCTCCCTAGTCGCCACAAAAGTGCGATATTGCGTTGTTTTGTGTGACGTTAATGACCCCCACCTCCGTCAGCTGCTGACTGGGCCTTTTACTTAAATCCGCCAATGATTATTTAGTGAAGTACACAGAGACAATTATCAAGTTAGTTTAATTAATCAATAAGTTGATGAAACTCACAATACATAATCATCGGTATGTGGGGAAATATAGCAAGAACAGAGAAAAAAAACGAAAAAAAAGGAGGGGGACGTACCTCGGGTTCAGAACCAGGCGGAAGGGGTACTATGTGTAAATAGTAATTATGATCTTAATTTGGCTGTTAATTAATCATGTAAGTAACTTTATTCATTGTGTAAGCTGATCTACTGAGAATCGAACTGGGACATTGAGATGAGACCCAAATACCTACACACGATACTATGCTACCATATATACAGTGAATAATAAGAACTTTGAATTTATATGACATTACCTTCCTTTCAAATTAATATATTGCCAAAGTATGAACAAATATTAATACCAAAAGTGAAAGGGGTTTCACAAGAAGTTTTGAACTATCTAATAAAAAATTGAAGTTGATAGTGAAAATAAGTGACTAAATTAGTGCTTGTTGGTGACCTTTCTGGTGTGGTACGGTTACCAAAATTGTCTTGTGTTGTTATAACTTTGAATTACTACCATAGATGATTTGAATTTTTACTGAGTACAGTTTAAACAATCAATATAATTTCCAGCAACAGGTGTAAAACGAGTATTTGTTTACTATTCTTTTGAACAATTTACCGTGTTTGTATGTTTGTTGTTACCACATTTTTCAAATGAAATAAGGGCATTTGTGAAAAGTATTCTCATGAAACGTGTAGTTGTATAATTACAAAATAAAAAACTTTAGCTATTATGTTTTAAGACAATAAAAAAAATATAAAAATAAAAATCAACTGGAGCGATTTCAAAACTGAAGGCTCCTTTTTACCTGCTCAGCGCCCGGATCGTCCCTTAGACAGTCAAGACATCTTACTCCTACGTTAGTAAAGAACACAGCTAAAAAATGCAGATTTGTGTTAACTTACCACAACTAACATGCAGCCTTGTATTTGACGAAATAACGTGGCGCTGTAAAAATTACAGGTGACTTCAAAATAAAAAGATCAAGTTAAAGACAATACTGGCCGTTTGAAAATCAAGCAAAATACTTTTTTTCTCCAATTTTCCAGGCCTAGTTACGACTGCATTTATAAGAGAGGCTCTTATTTGAACTTTGAATTATATCAACATTATTATGCACTATTATGGATTTCAATAGGTTATTTACAGGAAAAATACTGTAAATCTTATAGGAAAACAATCCCATAAACTACAGCTTTTATAGTTTCCATCCAGATTCACTTTATATTTTACCGTTTAATGCATTATGTTTTACCAAAATTAAAGGTCTATGGTCCGATCGCTAATGACCCCAGATTTTACCCGAGGTGGTCAAAATTTTGGTTATCAGAAGAAAGCTACTATTTTTCTCATTTACCCTCTGAAGGGCTAAAGGATGTTTGGTTCGGATGTTATGAGCGAAAATATGCCCCATTTTGATCGACCAATATATCGGCGCGAACGTTTACAGTTTTGTTGTCAGTAAAATACTGCAAAAATATATATTTTTAGTGTGGCAAAATTGACTCAGATACAGCTACACACATTGTACTAATATAAACTTCGACCAGACTTCTATAGGCTACCCAGTGTTGATCGAGAGAGGAGATGAATCTCGCAATATCCCATTGATCGATAGGTCACTTTATAAGCTATCGTACGGTGGTTTTCAGGTACAGCAAACAGACGAATGCATATTGGTCTGTTTGGAAGACTTTCATTTGGTGTTTGGGTATGATTTCCAAAAGTGAAAATCTATTATATTAACAAATTGGAATGTTATTTGTGCTCAATATTTGGTATATGAAAAGAGCTTGTGATATAGTATCATAATATGCAAAAAAACTCAATTTCGCCAAAATGGTCGATTGGCCTGTTTGGATGACTCATGACGATATACATATTGATTTTATGATTATAGACGTATGACATGTATCTTTCTGACTGTGAGCTATTTGGTTGGTGTGGATCATTTGACATGGACATTGATATTTTCATACCTCCATCAGAAATAATGGTTGTATTCAGTGGATTGTAACCTCCATTAAATGCCATTAGTGTACTGAAATACCGCTGACCATGCTGAAGGTTTACATTAGCACAAGCTAAATGATCATAACCATCATAGGTTAAGAAGTCCACCACATCTACGACCCCTGGTTGAACACCAACTCCCCACAGAAAAGTTGAGATTCCGGTTTCTGGATCAATTACGTTTTTCCAGTTAGCACATATCTGTTAGAATGCAAAAAATGTGTATGTATTTTACTAAATTTTACCACTGTTTAGAATTAGATTCGGGGATCCCCGATTCTAATTTAACGGTAGCGCTGGAACGTGTAATTTCTCTCTGTCCATTATGAAATTGCACAATCTCACGAAAATGATCATAACTTGACTTGTGTAAACCAACGGAAGAGCTAATGGATGAGCGTTGACATGTACCTGGCACTGTTTTCCGGCTATCGTATTGAAATGATGTTTTTAGTGGCCGTTGAATTATTATCGGGATTAGATATGATTAATATTCTAATTGCAAAATTCCTTCTGAGGCAACACTTATTGAAGGTCGAGTTTTACTATTGGGGGGGGGGGCATTAAAAATATGTGTAAGTATTGCTTTAAGTTAGTTACCAACCTCGTTCGCGCTATTCGTAAACTTCAGATCTGTTCCAATTATATTCCCATCAAACAACTGTCCTGGAATCGGTGCAGATATATCCACATACAATGAGGTATCCGCATGATCACTTGTTTCCAGCAAAACTACAAATTAAGAAGCTACATACAATTAACTGCATGAATATAATCAAAATCGCTTTAAAATAATTTAAACAAAACCATGTTTCTGATAAGACAACAAAACACCACTGCTTTTAAGCGCGCGTGTGGTCCAGTGGAAAAATGCAGGACTCGTAATCATTAGAGCGCGAGTGGCCAACGTGTTTGTGTTCCTGGGCAAGATACTTAGTCTCAATTGCCTCGCCGACCCGCAATCTGGAGAGCTGTCATGTTATGGGGGATATAACAATTAAGTGCTGATAGTGATGTGCGCTTGACCGGCAGCCACCTAGATGAAGCGAAATGATTGTGACGATTTCCTAATGGCGGCGTAATGATAATAGGCAACAGCGCTTGGAGACTGTTTACAGTGATAAAGCGCTATATAAAGACTGATTATTATAATAACGATTGTTATGGTTTCTACCACTATGCCTGCTAGTTTTCGTCATCTCAAAAGTTCTTAAAATAATTTATGCGCACAAAAGTAGTATGTTTTCCTCTTGGATAAAAAATAAATACAAATAGTACAAAGTATAAATACATACTTATAAATGATCTTTAGTTCCTGATGTTTCTTATTAAAGGGTTCGTATGGCATGAACAAATATTCAGGCTACTAACACTGAAGTGACCAAGGGGTTTTCACTCCCCTAAGTGCCCGGGGGGGGGGCATGGAACCCCCCTAAGGAAACAATTTTCCAGAAGGACCCCCTCCCCTTGGTCATTTAAGTGTTAATCCGGTGTGGCAGGAGATATAGTCCTCCGGGCTCACAGTCCGGGAACAATGGTGAACAATAGTGCAATCGATTCAGTTGACACTATCCTGCAGCAGAAGCAGGATCATCATGGGTGTGGTCCAAGTATATCAGGAGGAGCAGATAGTCTGAAGTGTAATCCATCTTTTCCTCAGTTGGAACTCACAGGGGTGACTTCCATGAGAAGCAGACTACTTGTGGCTTGAAGGAGGAGCAGCAACAGATTTGTTTGAGGCAATTCAATTGTGTTTTAGCTCACCAGCGGGAGGTGGTGCCTTGGATGCACTGCTGGCCCCCCACCTCGAGGGAGTATTGATTGTAAGAGGGCCGAAACTCCCCTAGACAGGTGGCATATCAACTGATAATCTCGCTGGTGATAGCACAGGACAAATTCAATATCATCGTCTTTGTGTATATTTAACTCAACACGCAACATTAATTTCACGCTTTATTCCGTTGTCGTCTATGGAGCACGGACGATGATACCTGTCGGACTATGATTACTTTCACACCGGTCTAACTACGTCCAAACTAAAACATTAATTGTAGAACTTAGAAATTTAACAAAAACCACCCAATCTATTTCCCTTACGTCCCTAGAGGAAAATGACTATCAACCTGACGATCAGCGCAAAAAAGGAGGTGGCATTAGGCATAAAAAAATGTTTGTTTGGCGTAACGAAGAAAACATATAAAGGTCGGTCGGTCAGATTTTTAAAATTCTTTTTAATCTTCTCAATGTTTTACTCTAAAATGAATACAAGATGCTACTATTTAAACCTTTTTTTCAATGACATAGCAAAGATCTTTTATTTTACTTGTTGTAGTTGCTTTGTTGTCTTTATTTTTCGTCTTTGTGTTGGTAAAAAAAATATTTCTCTTTGAATGTGGATGAAAATAATGGGTCGTCAGCAGAATATTTTTTTATTTTGTGCTAATTTCAAAAAAAAATTTAGAGTGGCAGGTTTTGTTTATGGTAGGGCGGCGGTTACGCCAAAACACAATTTTATGCCTTATTGTGTGGTAGATCGCGGAAGCACTTTCCCTTCTAAACCACAAGAAGGGGGTCGCTCCGTGATTTTTAAAAGGTGGCAGCAAAATGGCACATTAGGGATTAAGGGATATATAGGAGACAAGGGCCCTGTTCAATTTTGATAGCCTAACAGAATCAAAGCGTACGGAAGGACGTACCTTTACCTCCCTTGCCGTGAGTGATAAAAAAAGCAAACATATTATCCAAAATTATAGCAGCTGATCTTGATTGGGATGAAAGTTATGCGAAAGCTTGACTTTAATTCATTCTAGATATGTGTGTGGGGTGCTTTGTTTTTGATTATACTTTGAAATTTACTCTTACCAACATTCATTCTTTAAGTTATAATACAAATGACAGATTCTTTTCACGAGACCAGACAGCGTTCACTCTACTTATACCACAATGTATTAGAGTATGAGAAAGTAAATCACAAACCAACAACAATGTATTCAGAAATTAATGATTGTTCTTATTACAATTGCTAATTAATACTACACAGCAAAAAAATATGTAAAAATTGTTGTGTTAAAAGGGAACGTAAACAATAGGGAAACAAAATAACTAAAACTGTGTAATATTTGCAATTTTAGTGGTAATTGTAAGTGTTTTGGTAACGAAAAACCAAGCGGTGTGTTGGCTTTAC
This sequence comes from Ophioderma brevispina, assembly GCA_023653785.1. Taxonomy (NCBI): domain Eukaryota; kingdom Metazoa; phylum Echinodermata; class Ophiuroidea; order Amphilepidida; family Ophiodermatidae; genus Ophioderma; species Ophioderma brevispina. The sequence goes on from JAMKCH010028339.1 coordinate 88,688, forward strand.
GTATTGTGATGTAATGTTTACATACTTGCAAAATAAAACCGTATTGGCCGACCCCGTGCCGTTGTCGGGGGGGGCGAATTTAAGCGGTCTCCACAATTCTCTACGGTTGGGGCTTGGAGAAATTACAGTGCCCTGATAAACGTTGTGTGTATGGTGCGTTGATAAGCAATGGTTGTGGTAAATACGGTCACAATTAGCTCCTTGCAGCTTGCTTGGGCTCTGTATTTTACCAATTGCAGTAGTTGCTGGGCAGTAGTCGCAATCAAGTCAACGCCATCGTTAAGTAGTAACTGTATTGTATTCTTGTCAGCTACTGTACAAAGACTGGTGTGGCTGTCCCGTACAGGAAATGCTGGAAGGGGCTGGATGCACTATTTTACGTGGCGTTATGCGCATGGTTGCGAGGTCAATGGAGCTCAACTGATTTTAAACAGCGCATTGAAGTAGGGTCCTGATGCAGGGTCGGGGAGGTAATTCCATTCTGTTATAGTTCATGGGTAGAGTGAATAAAGATAGGTGTTCTTGTTGCGCGTATGCGATCGTAGATGAGCTTGCCCATGGTGTGTTGGTGGTTGGTCTCTGGTTGTAGTGGGTTCTTTATTGGTTTGGTGCTGAGATGCGCATCGTAGTTGGAATGAAGCCAATGAGTTTCTTTGTCGATGTTACATAGTCGGGCTTTCCATGCGTCTGATGTCGAGTGGTTCCCATTCAGCTGGTTAGCATGTCGTGGACGCTTGATTCTTTGAGATAGTCGTAAAGATGAATTCGGGCGGCAGCACGTCTGGGAATTTGTCCCAATGTGTGATATATTATTTTTCGGGTGAGGATCACCATATCGTTCGGGCAGTATTCTAGATGTGACGAACTTAATGCTTTGTAGGCAAGCTGCTTTAGTGCTCGTCACAACAGAAATACTTCTTCTAAGTAGTCCCAGGTTCTATAGCTTGGCGGCACAGTCTGATTTATAGTTATTCAAGAAAGGTCAGATGGAGACCACGCCACTTAAATAAGGGTAGTGTTTCACCTCTTCAAGTAATAATAATAAATAATACAGATATTTTATAGCGCGTGAATTAAGACTGATTTCAAAGACGCTTTACATGGGCTTACAGTTACAACATATTACAAAAATTTAGAAACAATATTTAAGCACAATCTTTAAAAACTATAGACAACTAATACAGGTAATTAATTTGAAAAGATAGGATTTTCAATTTGCTTTTGAAATGGTTAGGGTTGGAGACATAGCATGTTGCAGGAACTTATTCCATACAAGTGGTGAGAATGGGGGAAAGTTTTGTCACCGTTAGATGTAGATGTTCTTTTGACACAGAAGATAGATTGCTGTAAGCATGGGATCGAAGAACATTGTGTGTGATCTGTTGTGGTTGACATGAATAAGATTATCAGGTAATGGGCAGCTCATTTTGCACTTATATGTTAGTGTAAGGAGTTGAAAAATGATCCGTGTCATTAACAGGTAACCAGTGGAGTGGTTTAATAATGGTGTTATGTGCTCTCCGGTTTGGATTAAAAGATGCGTCTTGCAGCCCTGTTTTGAATAGAGTGGAGTCGCCTTTTTTCTTTTAAAGTTAAGACCATGTTCTCCTCTCCCAGGTTACTTTTCCCGTTTAGTGCTCCCACCATCCTCCCCCAGCCCACATCCTCTTAACCCTCCTCCTATGCATGTCACCTCTGCTTCCTTTCTCCTCCTCTGTCATCGCAATCTACCAACGACTCATCGACTCGCTTCTTTCCGTCCTACATTTTCCTCTCTTTCTCTTTCCTCCCCCCTCCGTCCTCCCTAGGATCCTGTGTATTTGTTATAGTAGTGAGTGCAGTAGTCCAGTTTAGAAATACAAGTGATCTTACCAGCATGATTAAGGTTTCCTCATTCAAGTAGCGGCAATACGGGCATGTTTCTGAGATGAAAATTGAGTGACTTGGAAAGTTGTAGAAATCTGGCAGGACATGGACAGATCAGAATCAAAGGGACAACCGAAGGAGTACGAACAGTGGTGATGGTTACAATTTGTAGTACGCAGAACATTCAGGGATACATTTCTGAGATGCCTAAAGGTTTTGGGAGCCAGCATAAAAAATTCAGTTTGTCCTCATTCAGGTGAGTTATTTATATTCATCCATTCTTTATGTCTTTAATGCATGTTTCCAGTTTGATAAATGCAGTGCATATTTCCAGGGATTTGGATCAAATTCTGTTGTAAAAGTTGTGTGCATTGCCATATATGTGATAGTTTAAGTCCATGTTTTTTTTATTATTTTTCCAGAGGGTAAGTATAATAACTAAAAGTCCCTGACCTACCACCGAACCTTTGTGGCAGGCCAAAATCCCATGGTTATTATGGCTTCTTGAAAATTGCCTGCAACACAAACTCTAATTTTACGTTGACATAGGTAAGACTGAACCATCTAATCACAGTGTTTTTAATGCCAAATGTATTGTTAGTCTATCATCTAAAATGTCAAAATTCAATAGTGTCGAATGCGGCACTTAAATCCAGTTAAAACAAGGTAAACTGCTTTGTGTCCGGAGTCATAGCATCAGAGCAAACTCATTTTTCACTTTGAGGAGGCGGTTTCATTGCCATGCATATGCTGGTAAAGCAGATTGTGTGGATCAAGGCAATGATTTCAGACATGTGGGATTAAGTCTGGGCATCTGCGCATTTTTCCAAAATTTTGAAAAACATTGTATTTGATGACAGGTCGTTATTTGGCGTGCGTTAGGTCCAAGGTAGTTTTCTTTATGAGTGGCGAAACAATAGATTGTTTCAAGCTGTTGGAAAGGTAACAGACCGAATGACATATTGATGATAGAGTTTAAGGCAGGCAGTATTGGTGTGATGGCATTGTGTCAGTAGCCATGTTGGTAAACATCCAATAAACAACTTTTGTTTTGCAATTTCAATAATATTTCTGACTTCAGCCTGACACTGGAGGAAATTCAGTCATCTCTTGATTGTATCTGGTGGATCATCCAGTATATGTGAAATTGAGTTCATTTGTGGTTGGATTGTCAAGGTTGTTTCTTATTTTTACGATTTTGTTCTTCAAAAGAAATCAGCGAATGAATCGACTAAGCTCTTTATAATTTCACAGGCGGAAGGGAAGAAGAACTTTTCTCCTTTATTTAGGAGCTTATTGATTATTTGGAAAACACCTCCTTTTGTGTCAGCATCAGCGCAATTTATCTTGAAAAAGTTTCTCTTGGCGTTCTGATGAGTTTATTTACAATGAGTCGTGCGCTTTATAGGCTTTTCTATTTTCTTCTGTATCATGTTTTTCCACTTTCTCTCCAGCCGACGGCGTATTTAGTTGCTCTTTGATTCACTGTTGTACCATGGAGAGAGAGGCCTGATTTTTTCTAACTTTTGTAGTGGGTGGTGCATGTTTATCAATGACTGCCTTGCACTAATTTTCCAAAATTCAATTATAAGCAATGTCAACACGTTACCATGGTCAAAATGTAATGAAGAAAGATTTCAGTGGTTAAATAGATACGAAATGAGCACAGTTTTATTTGGAAGTACGAGTAGTTGATGTGATTGTTTGAATAGGTGGTTTGGTTTTTACATACATCAAAATAAAAACAACATAGTGATCAGAATTAAGACATTACGCACTTACAATTCTGATATCTCTCATAACATCTTAGTCAGAACCAGGTCAAGGAGTATGACCGTTCTTTGAGTTGGTCCACATGACATGTTTGTAGTCAGATGAATTGAAGATAGGAGTATTCATGAAAGATACAAATCATCTTTGATGGGAACATAATATGCAAGTTAAAAGTCTCTTAAAATACAATTTGTTTGCAGTCATATGACATCAGAAAAAAACTCATCAATTCAGGACAGAAAATCTCGTTCTTATACCATTTTTCTTGGATGGAGGCGTCGATAACAACAACATATTGAACAATCTACAACATCAGATATATGCATGTCAAAAGTATTGTTTTGAGATTTGTCAATTTGAGCGATAACTTTAGATTGATTTGAACAGTTATACCAAATCCGCCGTTAGAGTTCAGTTTGAGTTCGGGAACAGTTAGAAAGAAATGATGGATTGGTGTGAGTTCGCCAATAATAACAGGATCATCATCACATAGCCAAGTTCGTTATGAAAAAATCTCATATTCATTTTCAAGAACAAAGTCAGAGGCAGAAAACAGTTTTTGGGGCGGATGGATCTGCATTCCCATAATGCAGCTTTAGTTGAAGTGTTTGATTTTGATCCAGGCAGGTTTGCTAGTTCTCCGGATTCTTGATCTGGTATGGTTCTTCAATAAGAAAGGACTCAAGTCAGATCAGTGCAGACAAGCAGGGGTACTCTGAACCACCATGATAGTTGGGTGTTCCAGGTTTACGTCTCCACCGCGTTGACCACGACGATTTAGTGGAAAACGGTTTATTTGAAGATGGGATTGGATTGGTCATGTATCACTGGGAAGCTTGGGGAAATTCAGTTCATATCTATAAGGATTTATAGAATGCGGGGAGCAGTACTGTAAACATGATGGGGGCATTTTGTGGGCAGGGCAGGTGATCCTCATAGGACAAATCGGAATTTTGGAAACATTTGCTGTAGCCCAGGGTTGGGGTTACATCTCAAGGGATTAAGAAGTCAAGTGAAAGAGTAAAGTTTTGATTTTAACATGTGGCTGGAATCCTGAAGGAAGGAATTTAGATGTAGTGAAATTTCCCATTTCCATGGTAGATGGAAAGTTGTGATATTGTGCAGTATCTCAGGCTTAGGTTGTATATAAGACAATTGACTTGCAAAATACACAGCAAGCAATAGAGAGTCACAGGCTAGTCAAACCATGGTGAAGAGATAAAAGTATGTTGGATAACAAATCTTCAATTAGGCAGAATAAGCAGTTCAGCCAATACAATATTCAGAAAAATCCACAGTCAATAGAAAAAATATAAGCCAGATTTAAGTACATCCTTACTAAAGTGGATAAGATGGTGATAATATGCAAATTAGGAAAGTATCATTTGTACATGAGACACCAGCTAGTAGTTTCATTGGCTCCATCCATTCTCACAGTTCAATGAGCAGCATTGTGATTGGTCCATAAACAGGAGGAGAGCTGGAGATTTGTAGGTGATCCTCAGGTCCAATGCTAATTTGGACAAAAATGATGCCATATTTTGAAAACATAAATCCATTATAGCAGGTAAGAATCCTATAATGTGTAGAAAGAAGCCACACAGTGGTAATCCTGTATCATAAGAAATTCCATTGGTATAAAATTTCAATCAACTAATCCAAGCTACCAAACACATCAAAACATCGAAAATGCGGAGAGCAGATACATTGTGCTGCCATCCATTGGGGCGCACATCGATAATTAAAGTAGAGTGTAGGTTCCAGATGATAATGAGAAATGAGTGGGTTCTTTTGTGAGTCATCCTCATGAGAAACATTTTTTGTTATTAAAGCCCATCTGCCAGGTGTTTCCCATTTGCAAAGTTAATCGACATCTATCCTGGAGGATATTGCATCACTTACGGTTTTATTTCTTATAAAACTATGCAGTCGTCTGCAAAAAGTCTAACACCGGATGAGAGGTCATCTGGCCAAGTCATTGATATAGATTAAGAACCGCAAGGGGCCAACACCGTCCCCTGAGGAACGCCGGACTCTACTGGAGACTCAGAAGATGATTCTCCATCAACTACAACCTTCTGATGACGTTTGGTGAGGAAGGGGTCGATCCAGGATAAATGGTGTTGCGAAAATATTCCAACCTGATTGTAGTTTGGTACAGGGAGTCTACGATGGGGGACGGTATCAAACGCTTGCTGAAATCCATGAGATTGAGATCGGCTTGGCTACGATAGCCGAATAATATGAGGTCGTTGGTCAAGAGCTGAGCTGTGTTCACATGAACGTCCTTGTCTAAAGCTCGGGTGGTGGCCAGCTAGGCTTCCAGCTTTCTCAAAGTGGCCCCTGAGGTGTTTATGGATAATGTGTTCTAGGAGTTTGCAATGATAGAAGTGAGAGACACTGGCGATAATTTGCCGGATTTTTTTGTAAATGGGAGTGATATTAGCTTTCAACCAGTCTGCAGGAAGGAGTTCCAATGGAGATTGATTTATGAAAGATTTGGAGAATCGGTGCAATACTTGTTGAACACGATTTCAAGACCGAGCAGTAATGTGTAGGGCCTGGTGCCTTATTCCGGATTTAAATCATGAGTATTTCAATCCCATCGGTTATGTGTTCATGATCGTGAATATCAGGAACACTACTTTGTCCAAGATCCGAGGAAATCTGTGAGTCTTTTTGGTAAAGACGGAACAGAATGACGGTCAGGGCCTCGCTTTTCCTTGACTCCCAGCTCAAGATACTACCAGACATTCAAGGGAGACACTCCAGACACCTCTGTCTTTTGGATGTTTTTTAAACCACTTCCAGACAGGACTTAGGATTATCCGATTGTAAAACTGCTTCCAACGACATCTCTAATGTAGAATTCTAGCTTTCATGATTTTTCGGTCATAGTTACGAAGTGTTCCTACATTTGGACAAAATCTGCAGTAGTGCCGCTCTTTTGGTCTATATAAAGACGCTTTTTTCGATTCACATCTCTTTGATGTCAGCTGTTGATTCCTGGAATTGAAATGGCTGGAGAATTTGTTGGAATGTGATTTTTCCATGGAATTGAGGAAGAGCATTCTAAATGAGAAAACAAACTATCAATGGACATTGTGATGACAATATCGTCAGTCAGTTCAGAGTTAGTTTATGATGTCGGCATGACACCAGTGAAATTCCTTTAGTATAAAAGAAGAAAACACTTGAGTCTCGGGGTCTGGTAAGTTTTGGTGTCTCAGTACGGCACCTACAACGACCATTGTCGTGTCACTTATTCCCACAGTTCACACGGACATACCCGGAGCAGCAGGAGTATTGTAAGACAAAGGTCGAGGATGGTGTAAGAGGGTAGGTTTATCCCCAGTGGTGAAGATTATGGTCATTAAAAAACACCAATTAAGGACTGCTGGACAGACGGTAGGCACCTCCTGGTCTGAAGGATACGGTTCCCAATCCACATCTGGAGATTGAGATCGCCAAGCAGCCATGTATTAGCATTTGGAGGGATCTTGGATAAGGAGGCATCTAGCGCCTTTGCATAATCAACATCTGAAAGAGGGCAGGTCTATATAAGCTCCATGTAAACTGGAGACAAAACCTTTTCCTTTGGGCGGTGACATTGATAGAAATCCACTCAAAATTCACAGTCAGTATTCAGATGGGATCGTTGATACAACAGGCAGGTTTTATAATGGCAATTGAAAACACCGCGCTCTTTTTTGAAGATTCAGTCTGTCACGCGAACAACATTGTAGTTAGGTGGGAATATTTCAACCCGGTCGCAATAGATGTTCAGAAAAGACTCGGCCGATAACCCATCAGTATGTCTGTAGCAAACAAGGTTACAAAGTTTGGGAGTTTGATTAACACTTGACAATTGAGATTGATAATTTTCAAAATGGTAGTACGCTTGTCGCCGACTCTGTCTCTGAGATGATTTTTTGTTCTCAGATTTTTGGTTCAATTGTGGTTTGGAGTATCCATGGGGTTGGAGCACAATTGTTCTTCAGAATGCACACTATCAAAAGATGATTATAGAAGAAAGAATATCACTTCGGTAAATTGTCACCAGTTTAAATGCACTATCGGAGAGGATGCTATAACTGATCGATACTTCAAATCCCCACAGAATTCAAAGGAAAGTGTTGAAAATTAGGTCAGCCACATTGTCGGCACACCAAGAATACGAGGAGTGATTATGCATGCGCTTTGTTAAATCTGTTCATTCAATCAGGCAATCAAATGGAACCAGGTATCGAGCAATAACAGGCCAATTGCTTGCTGGCCCCACTGTGCTGCTTTGGAAAAAGCTGGCAAGGGATATGTCAAGGATCTAGGTCCTGGCTTAAGCTTAGATCTCCGGCAGGAGAGCAATAGGCAAATTTGAGAATGTTACTTTGGTCAGGATTTATCACAGGCTGGTTCAGGAAACTTGGTCTAGTCATACATGAAGAACAATGGAACGACTCACCGGGTTTACATAGTTCATGTGTTTGTTGTCATTGGCGCAGTCCCAATGCTTGGCAATAAAGTGTTTGTAGGTTTAGGGGACAGATAGAAAGCTATCCATTTCGGGAGCAGTGACGGTTCTGTACAGGTAAAAATCACGATCCAAGGAACATAAATAGGTTATGAGCAAAGAAGTCATCCTAGGTCTCACTCTTACCATGATTACACAAAAGGTAAAAATGCGGGGTATGAAGACGCAGATAAAAAATCCCAAGATGGGGATCGTAGATAGAAACACTCAAAAGTCAAGTCGGAAACTTGATTCACAAGCAGTCAATAAAAACAAACATTCAAAAGTGCAAAATGACATACCCAGAGAAGAATCTTGGAGATAATAAAAAACACCAACGCGAAAAATAACTTGGATGCCAAAACGAAAATCAAGAATTTAAAGATTAAAATCGAAAGATTGCGAGAGCTAAATATTTGCAACCAGTCCCTTGCACAGCGCCCTCAACATCTCAACAGTAATAATAGGGATTGATAACAGTAAACCTACGAGGTGTCTGCTTACAATGGATCTACGACGTGTGGATTTTTTGTGAACCAGGCGTGAATTGAGGGGTGGCTGAACAATAATTGTTTTTTTTCACATGACAATTATGATATTCTATGAAATGGACACAAGAAATGTGTAAAATACTTGTATAGTTTTTACACAATTTCTTTGTAAATCATTTTATTGTACATAATTTGTAAAAAGTTACATAAGATACATTAGATAAATTTTCACACAAGTTGTATATACCTTTTTCCTCAGTGTAGAAATTGTTATTACTAGCTTCCCACAATCGAAGTTTTTGGACGGTGGGTGAAACCACCATGTCTCTAACAAATGAACTTGCTAGACTGGTTCCATTTCTCAAAAAATGCTTCCTACAACATGACGAAGGCATTTTGAGTAAAAGCAATTGGGTTAGTGTTTTTAGATGAAAATTTTATGCTAATTCCAAATTTTCTGGTCCCCAAGCTGAATTTTGAGAGGAAATATGCCTAATTAGCATAAATTCAAAATGGCCGCCATTTTAACGTTTTTTGTACATAACTCAAGATTTAAGGCTTGTAATGACTTCATTCTTGTGTCTATACAAATGTTTTCAGGGTCAAGGAATACAATTAGATCATTAGTTATAGCATTAGGTCAATTTAACAGTTAATTTGCATAAAAATTCAAAATGGGCTGCCATTTTGACATTTTTGTACATAACTCAAGATTTAAGGCTTGTGCTTCATTCTTGTGTCTATACATATGTTTTCAGGGTCAAGGAATTTTCTAATTTAAAGATTAGATCATTAGTTATGGTCATGCGCCATGAGTTGGGGTATACAAAATGAGGGTGGCGTTACATTTTCACAAATATTTTTTAACATTTTTTATTGTATCATAAGAAACAAGTTAGGTATTCAGCTGATTTATATTTCATTTTAAAGGGAATTTATCTAGCTTTAAAATGGTAGCAGATTCAATTTGTGCTATTTTTACTTTTTGAGTTGTAATTTGAGTCAGTCGGGGTCAGAGAGGGTGGTGCCTACGGATGAGGTGCCTACGGATGAGGCATGTGTTAAAGTATAGGGCTTTTGCATTTATTTTGTTTATATCTTTGTAACCCTGCCATGTATTAAGATAAATAACACCTCATTTTGTTTGTTATTTATGTGATATTCATTTTGACTCATACAACAGTTTAAGCTTTGATGATAATTGAAGGTAACAAATTAGACTGCCACAAAATTTTGTACTTTTTACATCAAAATTTCACTTTTCCACCCTATATGACACTTGTGTCACCCTGTATATGCACATACAAGTTGCCTATTTGTATTCCTTACATTTTTAGCTTTACAACAATATATAGTTTTATAGGCATCTCAAAAACAATTGATGACTTACTCGCATTTAAGTGTGAAAACGTGTAATATTTGGTAGTTCAAGCATGTAACACATTTTGCTCCCAACTCATAACGCATGACCTTATAGCATTAGGTCATGTTGACAGTTAATTTGCATAAAAATTCAAAATGGCTGCCATTTTAAATATATGCAAATTAATTGTCAATATATGGCATAATAACTTAACTGATGATCTAGCTGAGTTCTCTGACCCTGAAAACATATGTATAGACACAAGAAGTCTTTACAAGCCTTAAATCTTGAGTTATGTACAAAAAATGTTAAAATGGCGGCCATTTTGAATTTATGCAAATTAGGCACTTTTCCCCTAAAAATTAGCTTTGGGGACCGGAAGATTTGGAATCAGCATAAAATGTTCATATAGAAACACTATTTCAATTGCTTTTACTCAAAAATGCCTTCGACTAGTTTCTTTTTTAGAAATGGAACCAGTCTATGCAATGTTCTGGATGGATCAGTCAGATTACAATCTTTAAAGATTATTTCCATTACTTACCGTTATTAATAGCCTTAACTTTAACCCAAGTGGACACTCCATCCGGTATGGTAAAGTCTATGTTCAAGGTTTGCGACAGAGTCACGGTTCTCCATTCCATGAGGTAATTATCTCTCTTGGGCATTAACGACTAAAGCCACGTGTATTTCAAGACCCCCCACTTTCTGGATCTCTTTAATGAACAAAAAGCCAAACATTTGACTTGTTTTCAGGAATGAATGTAAAATCGGCACTTCTTATAAAACGGCAGGGAGGGGAGGAGGCTGAAAATGTTAACCACCGTTGGTCACATTCTTCTTATCGATGTTACTTCACCAGATGGGCGGTTTCGTTGCAATTAAGTTGCCATGGGTTTTCTCACTACTGTAATTGAGGCGTATAGACCGTATTCATAGCCAGCCATGTCGGGGACAAATAGACGCATCCAGTACTCTACAATACATTCACCTGTGAATGATCCATGTGCATGAAGATAACATTGATCGAGTGACAGCTTAATTTGTAGTCCTGGAATGTAAGCATCTTGCCACTCAACATGTCTGGTGGCTGACGGTCAGTACACCGGGGACGTCATATTGGGAAAGACGGTCGATACGAATATGTTAAACGTGTAGGAGAGCTTCACACCAGTGCCAGTTAAAACCACTTTCAGGGAGGATTCACAACCATATTTTGTTGTTAGAATAGAAACCGGGTAACAGGAAGATATGGTCCGTTAGGGTTTCAAGCCGGCGTGCCAGATACGACAAAACGGCATAAGCCGTGAAACTAATGTTGCGTGAAGATCAACTGAATCGATTTGCCTATTGTCTCCTCCAACTCGGTTCAAAAACCAAAAGACCAATGGAACAGGCGGCCAACAGTGGTTGAGTTTTGGAGACGCCCTATTATTTTTAATTGAACTAATTTAGCATATAGTTTCTAGTCTCCTCGTTAAGCCCATGCAACACTTTGATGTTTATGTTTCTTCTTGGTTGGAGATTTTAAATTTGCGACGAGCGAGATTCATTATGCTTATTCATTATCTTTGTGTCAATTCATTACGACGTTCATTGGCAGAACCAAACACACCACCCATGTTAGCAACACATGTTCTAGGTTTATCCAGTTATGACTCATGAGTAGAGGATAGCTCACTTTGAGCAAATATGCAAATTAGGTTAGTTATAATACCAAAAATTCACAAAATGTAAAAAAAAAATGTGTAGGTCTAGCATCCTACCATCCGTACATGTTTAAATTTTGGTTTTTATACATTGAGGTAGAGTGAATCTCATTTGTTCAAAATCATTGTAAGCAGTCATCACTGGGACCACCCAAAATATAGCCTACACACATGTGGCCAACCAGAAGTAGAACCATTAAAGAGCAGGACCCTTATAACTGGAACCAGTAGACCCCCAGACCCCACCACAATCGTAGAACCGACAGCACACTGAACCAAAAAAAATGAACCAGTAGACCCTAGGAACCACCCAAGAATATAACCAGTAGACACGAGGAACCCAAACTATTGACCAGTCGTATTGAAACCCCCAAAAATGAAAAAACCCAAGACCTCCAAAACCACCATGAAATGGAATCAATTGCCACTGGATACCACCAATAATTAAATACCATTAGCCCATGGAAACCACCAAAGATATCCAGAGCCACAATGACCTAAAAAATTGACCAGTAGACACTCGGACACCTTAAGAAATAGAGTACAACACTCGGAAACCACAAAAATGGAAAATAGCCACTAGAAAACAGTATTTGGCACCATTACCAATGAAAACTCAACAAGAAAATGTAACAGCTACAAGGAAACCCCACAGAAATGGCACCTGGCAGAAACCCAAGAACCACCAAAATAAAAACAGCGACAGCATTGCCCCTCAAGAATTGACATCACTACAAACTACTCTGGCTCATTGTCAACTGTTAAAACATTTGGATTTTATGCTGTATAATATGTGAACTGTGCACTCTATCACAATAGTGGAACTTGTCCAATGTGGGAAAAACTATTGTATTCCCGAGGTAAGTGACATATTCTATTTTGATCAAATCTGCAATTAGGTCATTATAAAACCAATTATTAAGTGCATGTAACCAAACATAGGACGTCTAGCACCCACTAAGTTTGAAGTCCATTGGCCATGGCAATTCATGAGGTACAGTGAATTCATCTCTTTTTGCTATAATATATGCAAATTATCATTACCATGCCTGATACTATCACTGGTGTACAAACCATTGTTAAAGTACCAGAACTAATCAAAGACTATCACCCTACCCAAATTTTAAGTCCATCAGTAATTTGGTTCATGTCAGCACATCAACTTTACACTACACATCAAGAGAGAAACCAGAGAAAAGTATATTAGCAAATAGTGGCTATATACCAATACCATCTGCTCAGTACTCCATTAATTGTGAGGTTGTTGCAGCATTGTACTGGCACTGTCACATGCTGTTCTAGTCACATCAAGGATATCTAAATGCATAGTTTAAAGGTCTTGACATGGCAGTAAGTCGGCAATCGGGGGATATTGCGCGGATATTTGGAGAGGTTGGAAAGCTTTAGGATCTTGCCAAACAACATGGGCTAAAGTTGGGTGGAAATCTGATATTTAAACAGTTAAATAAGCAACTATAAGGAAAAGTGCACGCCATCACAAGAAAATCGGCCGTGAAATTCGGAATTGGCCCCGTAAAACACGGCCTACACGGCTGGCTAAGCCCTTGCGCCGGAGTTCGTCCCTGATTGGGACCCGTTGCGGAACCGGAAAGATTGAAATTCCCCCCAAAAATTGGAGAAAAAAAACTGCCGACGAGGAAAATTCGTCGAAATGCTATTTCTTTTCAAATATTGATTAGTACAAATAATGAATATTTGACCTGGCATTCCAAATAGACCCGGCCGGCAACGAAGAAACTAAAAATCAATTGTGCAGTATCCTAAGGATTTGACCCATTTAAGTATATAAGTTTTTCATATTGATAGAAATGACATTTACCTCAAGGAAATCTGGGACACTTTCCGCTGATATTCTTCCGTTTTGATGCGAGAGTTCAAACATTATTTTGGGTTACGCCCATAGCGTAACTCGGTAAATGATATATTAGTCTTTCTTTAGATTGCAAAAGGTTGCACCACTGACGCAATCTGGCTTCTGGCGTAATTAAGCAATCGGTTTCCAATGGACAGATTGAAAAAATCTCAAAAATATAGTTCTTTTTTATGTTAATGAGGGTATGAGTCCTAAGAATTAAATGTTTAACTTAGGTCTTCTGATACCGTCCTCATAGAGCTGGGTCATTTAATATCGCTTACAAAGAATTTATTTGGTGAACCATTGAATTGCAGTTTCTTGAGCCCAACACACAAGATACTTACGTTGCATTTACGTCAACACTGATCAAACCATTTGTTTTCATCGTAAATGCCAGTTTCCGTATTTCGGCGATGAGGATCAGTAGTAGCAATAATCAACGGAGTGGAATGGCAGACAGATAGAACCAAAGGTCCCCCGAAATCTACTTTGTTAAGAGCTCGAACTGTGATATTAGTAGCTTCCATCTGCAATGGTAAACGTAAAAAATGCTGTCTCAGATAGTTTGAGTTCCATTAACATTCAATGCTCCTAGAGCCAACAATTTGAACAACCACTCGTAACCATACCACTTGAATACAAAGAGAGTTTCCCAGCGCTAAGCGAGGCTGAGCTGCTGGGGTTGATTTTAATTCTACCTATGCTTTGCTGAATTAGTCTCATTTCTATGACATGGAGGAAACACACTCCGAAGCACAAAGATAGTGAGAATAGACGTTTTCACAACGTATTTTAGAACATGATGACCGAAGCGTACCTAAAACCTTGGATCAATGAGCGCTGTATGTGGGAAAACCATCCTGGCAGGGCAAGCTCGTTGCCTGCACACTTCAAATTGAGAAGCCCAAACCCCAGAAGGTTCATATAACAGAATCAGAAGCAGATTTATTTACCATTACTTTTCCATACGAGAGCATTTTAAACACTAGAAGTGCAACTCGCATCAATCTCCAGTGCTTTCAAAAAGTAATATTTATTCTTCCAATCTTGACACATCACTCCTTAACCAAGTCCGTAATCAGTTGCGCAGTAATAATTACACTCTGCTTCAACTCTCGGGGAACGCCATGCCCCTATGCGCATTAAACGGTTGTGTCACATATTTATGCAGCCCACCAGGTTCACTGACTCGCTACACCAACTAAAATGTAATCGCAGGAAAGCTGAGAGGACATGGCTAGCCAGTGGTTTGACTCCCGACCTTGAATGTTTTAATGAAATTCGTAACAAGTGCAACGTTGCGCTCTTTCAGGCCAAGTGTTCTTTCTACAAAAATAAGATTCTTGAGTGCAGAAATGATTTCCAAATCATGTTTTCCATCATTGGTGAAATACTACACAAGGAAAAAACCAATCAATATCAATACCAACAAACCTCCCGATCATGACTCTGTAGGTGACTTGGCAAACCGGTTCGCTGATTACTTTATGACCAAGATTAAGACAATTGGAGTTTTGCAATTAAACCAGGTGTCTTTGGCAGTCTTCACAGAGCAACATATCTTGGGACACTTTCAATGCGGTGTTTGAAGCTGAAACCAAGGGGGAATTATCCTGCTAGTCTGCTAGATCCCTTCCTGGTTGGTTAAGCAACATCTAGATTTTCGCTTACAGCCAATCACATTCGCCGTTACTAGCACGTCTTGTGTCTGCTGCTTTTAAATTCGCCCACGTCCTTCCATTCATTTCTAAGGTGCTTGAGCGAATAGTGGCTAAAGAGCTGAATGATCATATGTCACAATATAATATGCATGAACTATTGCAGCCAGCCTACAAACAGTTCTGCAGTACAAAGACTGCACTCTTAAAGGTCCAAAATGACATAATGTGGGTCATGAAGAGAGAGAGTGTCACCATCCTTCTGCTGTTGGACCTGAGTAGTGCTTTTGAAACTATAGACCATGAGATGTTGAACTTCAGACTCAGAGACATTGATGACAACATTCATTTGGCTTGGTTTAAGTCGTATCTGTGCGAAAGGACTCAATGCTTATTTTCCAACGTTCAGATTCTGTGCTATGGTGTCCCACAAGGATCCGTACTTGGACCATTGTTTTTAATTTATACCTTGCCCATCGGTGATATAGTCCAAATATATGGCCTGGAACTCCACTTCTATGTTGAGGACGCACAAATATATGTTAGTGTGTGCCCTAGAGTGAGATGTGCAGTTGAAAATCTCTAACAGTGTGTTGGTGAAATTCGTGAATGACAACAAAATTTCCCGAAGCTCAATGCAGGGAAAACTGAGATCATTGGCTTTTATAGCTCACCTAGCCAAATTCTGTTTGTCATCAGTGCGCATTGCTTGTGTTGACCTTCCTGTGCAACCCTCCCCTGTCAAGAACCTAGGGGTAATGTTTAATTTTGATATCCATGAGTGTTCAGGTGGCCAATATTGTCAAAGTTGCCAACATCCAGCTCGTGCTCGCAAAATTGTTTACAACTGCTACTAAATTGGCTGTTCATACGTTCGTTACTTCACGCTTGGACTAACAGTACATGCTGGTTGGACTGAAGCGGCTTCAAAAAATACAACGCACATCTGCACGTCTCATCACACAAAGGCGTAAATTTGATCCTGTTACAGGTGATCGCATTGAACTTCATTGAACCTATCAAACAACGCTTTAGTTTCAAGTACCGGTGTGGCAGGAGATATAGTCCTCCGGGCTCACGTCCGGGAACAATGGTGAACAATAAGACAATCGATTCACGTAACATTAGTTTCACGATTTATTCCTTTGCCGTCTATGTAGCCCTGACTATGATAGCTGCCGGACTATGATTACTTTCACACCGGTTCTGGATTTCAAATCCATTCAACAGCGAACTCCAAAATACATATCGGACATTATTCAAACACAGTCAAGACAGGCCTAGGACAAGTGTGAAAGTAATTATAGTCCGGCAGGTATCGTAGTCTGGGCTCCATAGACGACAACGGAATAAAGCGTGAAACTAATGTTGCGTGAAGAGTCAACTGAATCGATTGCCCTATTGTTCCCGGACTGTGAGCCCGGAGGACTATATCTCCTGCCACACCGGCTACGTTCAACTTCTGTGTCGTCTCCTCGTTTTGTTGAACCAAGAACCCAGCATTCAACATTTGCTGATAGATAATTTTCTTGCTGCGCTCCAGAACTCTGGAGTTAGTTTCCTGAACGCATCAAGTGTGCTGGATCTTTTGAAATTTTCAAGAACTTACTGAAATGTCATCTGTTTGAACTTGCTCATAATCAATAACTCTTGTTTGTTTATTATGCTCTATGTTCTGTGTATTTTTTCGCCTTGATTTACAGCCCTATAGTGCAAATTTGTTTTGGTTTAGGCGCTATAGAAATGTCATTGATTGATTGATTGATTCATTGATTGATTAACATTTGGGTGAACATTTTTACCACAGACAGATAAACAGAAAAAATACACGTACGCACACACATCTTCCCCCCCCCCCCACACACACACACATGCGGCCGAAAATACAGACACACACGCACGCCAATACATATACAGGCACAAATTCATACGTCTTCACATATCTTTATCTCTAAACACACCAACAGTGCACACGCACAGGCACGCTTAATACGCATTTTGTCCATCGCATTTTGTATATCGTCGCCAATCACATAAGTCTTATCTTAGAAAACATTTTTTTTTCTGAGAAAATCGCCATTGAAAATTCAACAGGACCTTTTATGTTAAACCTACCAGGCAGATCAAGGTTCGCCACCACTCCTTGATGTGTCCATTCAGCTTCATGAAAAAGATGAGCATGGGGATCTACGTGATTACTGATGTCATCCCCGCAAACATCGGTCCAAAGCCCACGTGGTACCGTAGAGCCTGTTCCGATATCGCGAAATTCTTCCCCAATTAGCTTTGAAGGAGATCAAACCCACAACAAAACATGTTCATTTTGATCTGCTCAGGATAACTAATTTAGAGATTCACTCAGTAATATTCAGCGAAAATAAAAATCCACACTTATGAGTAAATAAAGTTCATGGTACTTATATCAATAATTATATATACATTAATTAGTCCTAAGCCATCAGGAAATTTTAGCCAAATCGGATTTTGGTAAACGGGGAAAAAACGTACTTATTATTCAGCCTCAGTACCACTCTCCTCTACAAAACAAGGTATGTGGAAAAAAACCTATGCTGGCCTCCGATTTTTTGTCTATGGGTTTGACTTTGTTGTATGAGATTGCGACAAAAGAAAACACATGAAGAAATGTCTGGGTTTCATGATTTATTGAGTGTTGCTGAAAAAAACAGACGAAACTGACAATTAAGCAACCAGTTTGTATGTGTACTGTCAAAATCTTGCTGTCTATAAAGCTGTGAAGTAAGTGTTTGTCTGGTCCTTGTTCTTGATGTCTTGATGGGTGATAGGTTAAATAAGTAGCCTTTAAAAGTTGTAGTTTTACTTGGCGGATGTTTCGGCATCCTGAATCTGAAATGAAAAAGTAAATGATGAACACGGCAAGATCCAGTTTTTTCTAGACTCTCTGCTCCCTGAAAATGGGAGCAAGACTACACTTGAATAATATGTGTCTTGCTCATTCCTAATAAGTCATGAATAATAAATTATGAATATAATTACAGGGGGGGGAAGGTCGGATTTATTTGGCATCCCTGTGTAACAATTAGCACTCTATATAAATACCCAGTAAACTATGTTTATAGATTCTATGGTGTTAAAGGCTGACGATAAACATACGGTCACTTTTCAGTCATAACTGTGCGAAAACGGTTTACTGCAAAAATCCACACCTATAAAACGAATCCTACTCGTTAACTACACGCAAACATGCGATCATCTATGAAAAATCAGGTTTTGGAAAGGAAATCTGATCAAAATGTTGTTCCATATGGGCCAGGTCCTGTCAATACGTCGGGTAAACGTTGTGTTGCATGAGCACGGTATTCTCGTGTGCGTTTGTATACGGAACTCGTGGAGTCGATAGGCGTGGTAGGACCCCAAATACATGAGAATGAGACAAATTTTGAATAAATAACGTTCTCAATCCCAACTCTTAGTATCGAACATCGGGCGTCCTCCCCCCGATAATTAATAAATAGGAAAAAGCTATTAATGTAATAAATAAACAGTTTAAACCCATAACTATGTGAATGAAAGTAGCAAATAAAACTGATTAAATCAATTTGTTGGTTAAATGAATTTTCAGTGGTTACTTTGCTGCTGTTAATTGTAAAAATATTTTCGTAGCTACGTGTCAAAGGTCATTTTCCAATCTGATCTCTAAGCTGGCCTCTCTGGAGGCCAGCAAAAATGCATGATAGCATTTCTAGAATGGTAGCTATAACCAGGTAGGGTACAATTAAGGATTACACAAGGGTCAAAATTTTAAAATGATCCGGTCATTTTGAAAAGTATGCCACACCATTTATCCAAACATAAGGATTCCAAAAAGGTATAGTTTGTACTATCTACAACCCAAAGTTTAGAGTTAAGGTTAAAAACAGCAAAAACAGGTCAAAAGGTTAAATTTCAGTTGTACAGGGGTCAAATTTTAAAGTTGCATCGAATTTGATGCAAAATGGTGCAAATTTTTGGTGGAGGTCATGGGATTCAAATTAGGATATAGGAATAGTTTGAGTGTCTCAAATGCTTAGTTAGCAAAGTAGGGAGAAACAAGGTCAAGCCCCATTGAATACAATGGACATAGACCTTTGTGTTGTCCCCTACATTGGTAACTAAGCATTTTAGACAGTCAAAACTATTCCTTATTTTAATCCTATGAGCTCCACCAATAATATGCACCATATTTTATCCAAATCGGAGCAACTTTGAAATTTGATCCCTGTACAACTGAGTATGACCCTTTTTATTGATTTTTGCTGTTTTAGCCTATAACTCCAAAACTTTAGTTTGTAGTTAGTACAAACTATTCCTTTTTCGAATCCTTATGATCAGACAAATAATGTGGTAGTCTTTTCAACATGATTGGAGCAATTTGAATTGTTTCCCCTGTGTAAACCTTGTTTACCCCCTACCTGGCTATATCTACCATTCCAGAAATGCTATCATGCATTCTGTGTAGGCCATGGTGTACTAATGCTGCATAATAAGTGTTGTTTTGTTCCCTTTTATGATACCGAAAATTTGCTCGGCTCATGAACTAAATATAGTTATGTCTGTATGAATATTGTATTTGATTCAAATCCTACTTTAACGATTCAAGCAGGTGTTTCAATTGAAGTATCAGGATGAAAACATCACCAATAGTTTAATTAAACAATGCTATTTTAATAAAACTTACCTTTGACACTGCATAATATTATTCATTATCCCAGCATAGGAGTAATAATGCATTCTTGTATCAATAAACACATAACTCAATTATTTTTTTTTATTTGGCCATCCAACCTTGCAAGAGATTAGCGGGAAGCGGGTCATGAGTTCCTTGACATCCCGGCCAACCATGCCATTAGTCTTTTATCATTAACAGTCGATGTAAGAACCATTTCACCCGTTTCCAGTTAAGCCGATCCTGTTCAGTAACTTTCTACCATAGCCATGGCAAATAAGGCGTTGTCTCCACATGGCAAGGGATTGGCCCTCACATCAACATCACCCCAAGGAAATATGCAAGAACTCTCACTTAATTTGAAATCTACTATAAAGGTGGGTGACCCGATCGACAATCTCGTCCTCCCACTTTACTCCATCAAAAATTGAGATTTGGTATCAAAAGAAAGCTCGTATTTTCTCATGACCCTAGTGATTTTAAGGTTTATAAAATGTTTCCTTTTGATGTTATAAAACGTCTCCGAATGTGGTCAACCACATTAATTAGTACACACTGTCCTTTGGGTAATTTTGCTTCTACTATCCAAAAGGCTGCACCGATTTAACTGAAAATTTGTAATCAAATGTTTTTAGTGGTATGCTTCCATTATGTCTATGTGAGGGAGAAAACATCATTTGAATAATCGGACCATGACCGGGTCACCCACTTTTAATTTCAGATGTCGCCATCAAGTGTTGCGTATGTTGGAGCGAAACGACGGAGACATTCGACATAATTAGGATTTCAGAGGAAGGCCTGGCGACGTATTTTGATAAAATTCACATTTGATAAAATTGAATATTATTTAAGATGACGGCGTCTATAGTAAATCCAAATGACCGTGAGACTTAACAAAACTTTTTTGGACACGGGTCACTGTTTGAGAAAGGAGGCATTTTGTTTCCACAAAGTCTGGGCCTATATCATGCACGCAGGCGCTATAAAGTTTATGCAGATATTTGCAAGTTGTGTCTTTTTATTTTTCTATAATTTATTTATTGTAAAATTTGTTGTATTCAACATTTTGCTGTCATAAGATGTTTAAAAAAACAACTCACCCCTCATTAATTTTCACTTGCGTCCAATTCACTCTCGCCGTTAGAATCCTCTGCTGATTTCAACAAAACTTGTTCAATGTCAATATCACAGATGTTCTCTTTATCCCAATAAAAGCTCTCTACATTAAAGGCTGACCCAGAGATTTCGAAATATATGTATTTTTGTGTATTAATTAAAAATAGTCAACTAGAACTAAATGTAGGCTCCTAAAAAGCTTAATTCCATAGGTTGAGATAGGTTAAACATTTACGTATAGTATAACAGTGTCATAGGATACTGTGTATAACAAAGTTGTGATTTTATTATTGAAGGACTTCGATTTCAGGTTAGCTATTTCACACAGTGATTAGTATATGGACAAGCATTATGTATATGCAAAAAATACAATTTGTTTTAAAATTGAGGGCGCCCTCATCTGGAAATCTCTGAGTCAGCCTTTAAGGATGCGTTGCACTGCATTTGTCCAGGCAGAAGCTGAAATTTGTTCCACTGCGTCATCGTGTACTAAGACGTATAGAGAGAGACATTCACATTTTTGACACTGAATAGGATTAAAATTAACAATCGATTAATCTGGGATTAAATGTCGAAATAATTTTTTTCACCCAGCACACCCTCCTTAATTTCAACCCTCTACCTCTCTAAAAAGGAAGATAGTCTCACGGTCGCTTGGATTTACCATAATGTTAAAGTATTCCGGTGTGGTAGGAGATATAGTCCTCCGGGCTCACAGTCCGGGAACAATGGTGAACAATAGGACAATCGATTCAGTTGACTCTTCACGCAACATTAGTTTCATGCTTTATTCCTTTGTCGTCTATGGAGCCCGGACTATGATACCTGCCGGACTATGATACTTTCACACCGGTTTGCATCCCGTGCTTGTATTTTAAACATTGTACCGTAGCTATGCTTTATAGGCAAAGAATTAAGTAAGCAATAGCAGAACTTTTGGCAAGTGTCCGAAAATCACAAAAAGGTTTAGCTGGCCATATATTTTAAGTAATCTTAAAAATCTACGACACGAAATTTATTCCCTTTTTTTACATAGTGAAAAATAATGAAAAATGAGTCCCCTTCAACTTTCAAAAGTTGATGCTCAAGAAGATGATACGTGATTTAAATTCATACCAGATATAAATTTGTTTGCCTTGGTATACAACATGTCTTGGAGTTCTTCGTAGCCGTTAAAGACAGAGAGTGAACCGGGACCATCTATTACTATCCTGCAGTAACAACAACAACGACGGTATAACAGGAAAATAAAACCATTAATTGAGTATTGGTTAAGGTGAAGAATGTGTAAATGAAATAATTCGATAAAATATACAGTTGTGTGAGGTATCTGGTCCATGTTGGAATAAACATAATGCTCACTTACGTGATCGCGAGTCTTAAACAGGTCTATTTTGTCCCTACAATATACATTTTATATTTACCTATGATTTGGCAGAGAAGTTGGAGCAACGCAAAGACTTTGCCAGTCTTCTGGAACAAGGCTTTCACATGGTTCCCATTCAATTGTGTCCAATGACGCATTACGAATCAATGGAGGCTCGGGAGTAGTAAAATCAGCCAGAATTCCATGAGAGGTGATTGTATTTTCATATCCGACGTGGTTCATAACGTACATATTAAAGTAATGGAGATTGTTATGTTGAAGGTTCAATCCATGGTGTTCTAATGGGATTGCATATCCTACGCCAAGGCGTTCAAAATTCTTGAATACACTACTCTGAAACAACAAAAAGTTCACAAATACCTTTAGAATTTGTAGATAGACATAAATAAATATGCAACATATGACCACAACCTTAAGTACCCTTTTCCACATAACGCTACAAACGTAACATATAAGTATTCGTTTTACCCGCGGATCATCAGGATTTGGAACCAGTTAACAACAAACACTGCCTCATCACCATCTACCCAGATTTTCAAGAACTGTGCACTACAAGAAATCCGGGTTATGTCACCCTTACCGGGTGTGAAAGTTATTTAAGTTACCCTCCTGGAGTTGGCTTAACATTCGTTAGTTTTTTGCACCACTGGCCATCGACGCCACTTCTGCACATCGCACAGCACTGTATAGGCATCCCAGATTATCGCAGATTCGAGAGGGATTACAGTACCAATTACCAAGTACCAAGTACCATGAATGGTATAAGATAAAACTAGTTCACAACATTCACTATTTCGGAGAAAGTATTACATTATCAAATAATGATAGATGAAAATTAAAGCAGCACTGGCAGATTTTCAACAAAATATGAAATTTCCTCAATTTGCTCTCAAATGTTCCAAAGGACATTGGAGCGATACAGGTACAGTTTATGCATAAAAATATCAAACCATAAAACATGGAGGAACCTTAATAAAAGGTTAAAGATTTCCCAGTGGTTTTAGCCTAATTTGTGGGCGTGTCGCGCCGTAACTTTTGTAATGTGGTTATTTAGCTTAGTACATGAATATCACAGACTCATACTCATCGGTATTAAAGCCACAATGGTCACAGACCTGTCAAATAGGATGGATACCGAGGGTGTGTTTTCTTTTATTTAACACCATGATCCGTGGTCTACTAAATAAAACCACTCCGGAGTGGTTGTATTATAAACCATTCTGTTTACCCATAAAGGCCTGCTTTGGGCTTTTGGGCGAGATTCGGTAACCAACAGGTAATTAAGGACTTATCAAGAGTTAGTTGGTGAGCACGAAGCGCACAATTCTTGGCGTGTTTATTCAACGCAAACTTTAACGTGAGAGAATTTTACGCCAGCAAATGGTTACGCACGTAGGCTTTTCAGCGGAACAATCAGGCGTTTTCCACAGTTGAGCGTTATAAACAAAAACAATCCTCGTGTGTTTCATTAACAAACAGAAGTGTTTCAGCTGCTGAAAACCCCCACTTTTTATTTCAAAAATTTTATCAGCATAGAAATTGTATAGGCGAATTCTATCTCCCTCCAAACCCCTTAATCATTTTGGGGAATAAAAGCTTTACAACCACGCAAAAATATCAATTTTGAACAATCTTGAGGGCGCACTATTTTCCAAATGTGGCTGTCTCTTTAAAGGGTCATGTTGTAGCAGATAAATCAAATGTTTGCACCAATGTTAACAATCTATGCAATATTATACACCCTAATGTTTGTATATTTTGAAAACCTGATTATTGTACCTTTAAGTTACACCAAACTGTTTGACAAGGGTCGTAAATTTGACAAGCAATTACGTTAACTGCCGATGTATTTACGCATTTATTTTATAGAAAATAACGGTTTACTCTATATATAATTATCTTTTATGCTTTCGTCAGGTTGCATATTTTACCTTACGAAGTGGGTGATCACGTGTTTCGATTATGGGTAGAAGTTCACAGTATCCCGTCCAATTGAATTCGAAATTGAAGCTTTGACAGTTTACTAGTGATAAGCAGCTACGAGCACACTCAAAATGATCAATGAGCCGATGAACAGATATCGGTGTGATAACGACTTTTCCGTCTTTTGGAAGACTGAAGTGACTTAGCTCATCACCTGAAATATGTACATTTTAGACGAATGGCAAAGAAACTGCATTTAGATAATGTGAATGTTTGTTTTCTGTGATATACAGTGTGAGTAAAAAAAAAATATACATTCAGAATAAAAAATAATTAAAATAGTTAAGAATTGTTTTTGCTCAAATGTTTGCTATGGTTATAAGGAAGGATAAACAGGCTTTCAGAAAACTTTTATTTGGTGTCATTTAAACTTTGGAGAAAGAAGTTACGCCTATTTTTCTGAGAGACTTAAAAATCCTGTTTGGCCGATTTTGAGCCAAACACAGATGCATCTCTTACATAGAGTAACATGTTCTTCAGCAGTGATTTGAGTACAAACATTTAACACCAAATTACTGTTAAACAATAGAAGGTGGGAGAGTAATTGAAGGATATATAAAAATAATATCCAGAGATTACAAAAAAATGCTAAGGAAAAAAAATGTTCAATTTCCCAAATAAGAAATTCAAGATAGCTGGTGTAAGATCACAGTTTACTTTGGTTCAGCAAGATTTCATGGTTTTAACCTACAACGAAACTTGGGAGCAAAAGTGAAACCATAGAAAGTTTTGTATTCCACTTGAAAAAAATCAGCAGCGAGATATTGAATTTGAAGTTTTAATTCAGATTTATTTACAGAAAACTTCAGCTTTCTTGCAATTTATGGACGCTGAGTAGGCCTATACTGTATATGTGCAAATAATTACCTTAGAGATGTAAAACAAAAATCTTGAGGCAGTTTCATTATGTTCATGAACTGCGAAATGATATGGAGTGATTTTCAATAACTGACTCTTTATGATTGAACAATGGTAATTAATTTTTTAAAGATTTTTTACTTATAATTGTGTTACACAATATACCACTTTATTCAAACTGATATGTTTTGTCGAGAAGAAATCGATACCATCTGAAATTGCATGTGTGAATTGTCTTTGCTATAATATCTTATGGTATAATTGTCTGTGTCAGTCTCTCCGCATTGTATGGCTAAAATCGCGGCCAAACTGAATTCTTAGGTCTCTCTGCAAAATTGACATAGTTCTGAACCCAAAGTCCGAAAGACACCAAATAAAAGTCTTCTGATAGCCCGTTTATCTCTGTAAACAACCAAAGCAAACATTGAAGCAAAATAACGTTTAACCTTTGAAGAAAAAATCTTTCCTGAATGTAGGGTTTTTATTGACTCACACTGTATACATGGCCCCCTATAGGTTTTACAAGAACAGTGTTTTATCGATTGATATTGTGATTTCTTTTACTATAGTAGGATTTTTTATTCCTGTCAGTTCATTAAAAGTTTTGGGGGCGTGTCGACGATTCCATTCGTTCTGAGAGGTTGTATACTTTACCCAATCGTATAATAGAAATTCCAAGTCACGATACCGGATAAGATTAAGGCAATACTTAAAAATGTCCCTTTTCTCACGAAGAACATATTACAAAGCAAATGCACTGAATAAATTCCAACATCAAACTTCAACAAACTCTAGAGCATTCAACATAAGAAAATTATACCAGTAAGTAATTATTACTCACCAAAGTTCTTTTACGTCAAGTAGGAATACTAAAAAATCTGACACGTTTACATTTATTCATCTTGTTCCAGAAATAATATTTGACAGTTTGGTTCAATCATTTAAGTAGTTTAGAGTTTATGTCACTCATAACAAACTACAATATTCACGTGGCCTAATCCTCCTCTTCACCCAGCCTCGATGTTCATGACACTTCATCCGTTCTTTGATTGACGGCAAACAAAGGAATCGATAGCGTGTCTCAGACTTTACGACAATCTATTCAATTGAATCTGGTATGAAACCTTGACATATTCGATACAAAAAAAGTTCATGTAAAATGGGTAAAAGCATCATATTCTGTTGAACAAAGTTGAGAATTTCAGTTGTTAGTTTTTTTATCTGAACACATCCCCCTCCAAATGCATTCTTACCGTCGACAATATGCGTTTACTGACAGGATTAAAAAATCAGACTATAATGATCGTTTAATTTACAGACACGTAATTGAAAGCACGTTACCTGTACTTGTAGATGTTAAAGATAATATGGTCTCATATTCTCCGATATCCTTCCACGGAAGTATTTGATCACCCCAAAAACTTCCGCCAAATCCGATTGCTTCGCGCGTGATCAATATTTCGGAATCATCAAAAATAATGGCGCTAGCACGCAAAAAATCAGGTCGGCTGGTTGCATAATAACCTACATCTATCCTGCCCTCTGGAGGGGTAACATCGTAAGTTGAAAGTGTACACGTAGCTGTTGCCGATAACCCTTCGGTCGTTGTTGCTTTCACCGTGAAATATAAAGGAACGCCATCGGCTAAATTCTGGAAGGTTTAAATGAAATCACCTTTTAACTTGTGACTTGTTCCTTGCGAGTATTATTAGAGTACTGCTAATTCTTTACTGCTAAGTCTTCCATCAGATATTTGCAGCATTTAGTGTAGGTGAGGGATGTTTATCACAATAATAAAGAAAAGCGGCAGTGACTAAGTAGAGAAGTGGCTCAAACATGAGGTTCAGAACCCAAGTCCACAAAATATGTTCCGCCCTCTATCTCGAGGTACACCCCTGCTCATTTTTTTTTATTTATGCCCTAGTGATGCCAAATCAACAGGGAAACCTTATTCGCGGTGCTGTGGTCACGGGAGAGGTGCTATTGACTACGAGCTGACTATTATGATGGAGTTGTGTCAGAGAGTGTTAAATGGAAGAGGAATGCCGGAAGAGTGGGCGGTGAGTATGGGGGTTCCAATTTTAAAGAGAAAAAGAGAAAAGGGAGGCGATGAGTTGCGGTGCATATAGGAGCATGCAATGAAAATTGTGGAGTGTACTAGAAAATATAATTCGGAGAATAGTGAAAGTAGATGAACACAATTTGGTTTTATGCTAGGGGAAATGGACGATAGATGAAATGTCATTCTTGAAGAGGTTCAAGAGGAATATCGCCCCCCCCCCCCTCCCCCCTAGCTAAAAGGGAAGGAATTGTGGATTTGTAGGACGGACTCGTATAAGGTCCCAAGAATTAATGGAGTGGCAATGAGTACGAAGGCCATACCAGAGGCAAACGGGTAGAGCGGGATGGGCAAAGAGTCTAACAAGCGTTAGAGTGGAGTCTGTGTTGTATGAGAAGTTGAAGGTGGGTATGACAATTGACAATCATGATGATGTGGTACGGAGAGGGAAAGAGAAAGATTGATGAGCGAAGTCTGGTGCTGTGATTGTGGTTTTGATGAGTGAGACAATGGAGGGACTAAAGAAAAGTTTTGGAAATGCGAAGGCCGCTTTTGAGAGTAAGGGTCTAAGGATAAATCATAGGAAGACAAAGGTGATGGATGGAGAGGGTCTTCTTAGCGTATCCACAAGTCATGGTATGGCTTGTGGTGGTGTCAGGATATTCAACTGAGTAAGCTGATTGGGGGCCGCGTTGTATTCTATGATAAGGACGCTCCTAACCCTGGCACAGGGGTTGGAGGGGAAGGGAATAAGGTTATACCCATGTGGCGAGTGCGGAAAGATGGTAAGAGCAAATCAGTGTGGTGTGAGAAATGGGGAAATAGATTCATGGGGAAATGCACAATAATGAAGAGGTTGAACCCCAAGCTTGCGCAGAGATTTTGCTGTGCGAAAAATGGACAAGTGGAAAAGTTGTGTGATGAGGGTGAATCGGTTTAGGAGTTCTCGTACTGGGGCGCCGGGGATAGGGTTGATGTAAATATTGATGCGAGGCGGCTTGACAGCTAGGGTAAGTTTGTGTAGGTGAGGTACGGAAATGTGGATATACCAAACGGAAGATTCACTTGTGAGGATGAAGGAAGGTGTATAAGAGTTGTGTTGCAGTCGTTGTTGCAGTCATGGTATGTCTAAGCGAAAATTAGATGGAAATTTTTGGGCAGAAGAGAGAACAAGGAGAGAGCGATGTGCGGTGTGAAGTTGATGCACGGATAGGGAGAGAAGACTGGACTTGATGCAGAAGCGGTGGATTGTTTGGCGAAGACGAATGGTGTGGCGTTGGTTTGGGCAGTGTGAGGCGGGATGATGATACGTTAAGAAGGGCCCTTTAGTTTGGGGTGGGCGTCGAGGAGGAGGAGGGAACTACCAAATAAGACATGGAAAGAAGCAGTGGAGGGGGAGAAGAGTTAGGGGGTGGGATTGAGGACGGAGGATTTATTGCACTGACTCGGGCGAAGTGGAGGGAGGGCATGGTTGATGCTGCGAGTGTTCAGGTAAATCTGGCAACCCCTGTTCACGGGGAAAAGCGCCGGAATAACAAATTTGGATTTACTACTATTTACTACTACTATAAGCAGAGATTCAACCCATCGTGTCAACACAGGAAAAGTTTTGGAAATGGAAGAGCGGCTTTGAGATTAAGGGTCTCTGAAGATAAATCATATGAAAACCAAGGTGCTTGGTGAGAGGGGTCTTCTTAGCGTATCACAAGTCATTGGTAATGCTTGTGGTGGTGTCAGGATTTTATTCAACTGAGTAAGCTGATTCTGGGCCGCGTGTATCCATGATAACGGACGCTCCTAACATGGCCCAGGGGTGGAGGGGGAAGTGAATAAGGTATACCCATGTGGCGAGTGCGGAAAGATGGTAAGAGCAAATCCAGTGTGGTGTGAGAAATGTGGGAAATAAGATTCATGGGGAAATGCACAATATGAATAGGTTGAAGCCCCTACGCTTGGCAAGAGATTTTGTGTGCGAAAGATGGAACAAGTGGAAAGTTGTGTGATGGGTGGAATCTTTAGAGTTTCTCGTATTGGGGGCCGGGGATAGGGTTATGTAAATGATTGATGCGAGGCGGCCGACAGCTAGAGTACGGTTTTTGTATGTTAAGTAGGAAATGTGGATATTTACCACACGGAAGATTCACTTTGAAGATGAAGGAAGGTGTATAAGAGTTTTTTGTTCGTTCGTTGTTGCAGTCATGGTGTCTAAGCGAAAATTAGATGGAAATTTTTGGGAGAGAAGAACAGGAGAGAGCCGATGTGCGGTGTGAAGTTGATGCCCCGGATAGGGAGAAGCTGGACTTGACATGCAAGCGGTGTCTGTTTGGCGAAGACTAAATGGTGTGCTTGTTTGGGGCCGTGTTGAGGAGGGATGATGATCACGTTTTAAGAAGGGCCTTTAAGTTCGAGGTGGGAGATTTGAGAAGGAGAGGACATCCAAATAAGACCTGGTAAGAAGCAATGGCGGGGGAGAGTAGGGGGTTGGGATGAGGACGGAGGATGATGCACTGAATCGGGCGAATTGGAGGGAGGGCATGTTGATTGTCTGCGAGTGTTAGGTAGATCTGGCAACCCCTGTTCACCGAGGGAAAGCCGGAATAAAAGTTTGGATTTACTACTATCTACTACTACTAATATCAGTTCAACCATCGTTCAACACGGAAAGTTTTGGACAGCGTCGATTAGTTAAGAGAGGAGGCAGAATACGTGGCTCGATTCACCTGCTTCCTAAATGAACTAAGATAGTCTCGCCTTTCATGTATACAGAAGGAGTACAAAGACTTTTTTGTGTTCTCTCGTATCCAAAACACGAGCCTCAAGCCTCAAAAGTCAGTAACGTTCATCTCACCTGTTACATGAATACTTTTTAAAGCAAATACGATTAGTCAGAATGTTTTGAGAGTTAATGTAGCTATATGCGTTTACGTTGACTTGAATTATTTCATTAAGCACATAATTGATCTTTCTCTGCTAACGGACTTCACGTTTCAATAGATTATGCGTGGAATTTTAATTTCCATCCAATGCACATCCCCTCATTTAATGCCAATACCTTCGGAAAAGTAATAGAGGTGACACGATGAGATGAATCTGCTATACTAAAAGTATAGAAATAAAATGACAAATTTTGAGGTGAATCGACCATATATTTTAAAAAGTGTGGGTAATCTTGTTTGTGTTTACGTTCACTAGGCATTAGAGTACGAGAACCAAGTGGTTCCCAAAGTAATTCCCTCTATACTTCAAGGATACATTTCGGTGCATAACTTCACTCAGAACTGGATGTTTAGACACTTTTAAAAGGTTTTAAAGAGATGAAACATTTGGCTCTGCCACAAAAGCTGTTGCTTTTCAAAAAGCCCTTTTGGTATCAACACATGCCCCCTGATT
Organism: Ophioderma brevispina; assembly: GCA_023653785.1. Lineage (NCBI taxonomy): Eukaryota > Metazoa > Echinodermata > Ophiuroidea > Amphilepidida > Ophiodermatidae > Ophioderma > Ophioderma brevispina. Next base: position 119,411 of record JAMKCH010028339.1, read on the forward strand.
TTTTTTCAGAAAAAGTGGAACTTTGCAGTATTCAAGGTCTAAGGTCAACAAAGTATCAATTTAACACAAAGACTTCAGTTCACAGCTGTTTGAAAGTCTCATTTATTATGACAAAACGAGTATTTATGCCACTAACTACATCCTGTGTAATTTGGTGAAATTTCATTGCGGGGGCAAAACATATGATATTCACTCAAAATCTAGTTTTACACGTCTTTCTATGGGAAATAAGCATATAGAGGGCGCTATAACATACAAATTATGACTTTGTAGGCCTATATGGCAAGATTCCCGCAATGGATTTTTCTGATTTTTGTGGAGGTAATAGGTCTTGCATGTCCCTACTTATATCAGTTGTCAAAATTGTGTCGCCATTGCTTAAAATTGCTCTAAAAATAAAAGAGACCATTTGAATGGGTCAAACAGCCGTGAGTTCCTTTCTTTTTATTCATTGCAGTCTTAAGTAAAAAAAAAATTAAATCAATACATAGGTAAACAAATATACAAACAAGACAAATACGGTTTTTTGTGAAAAAGCAAGTGTGTATTGATACTGCCAATGTCACAAACAAGTTCCTTGGAGAGCAGGGCATTTATACCATCGATTGGCCAGCAAAGTTATCTGATCTCAACACGGTCGAGTTCCTGTGGGACCAGGTGAAATGGGAAGCAGATCGACACATAAAGGAGCACACTACACTGGCTCAGCTTGGTGGAACTATCCAGTGAGCATGGAACCATATTCCTCAACAGAATATAAACAATGTGGTAAACATTACGCGTATTAAACGCAGCAATGATGTCATCAGTGCAGATGGAGGAAACATTGACTATTGAGTCTCACTCTGAAAACAATTACGCTTATTTTTATTTGAAGCACGCATTTCAAACATTACGTCTTTCTTTCGTAAAAAAGAGCAATATGCAAAGAAAAATTACTGATGAATGCGAAGCTTACATCTCATTATTTGTTTGTTTGTATGCTTGGTTGTGTGTGAAATTGTCTTGTTTATTTCTTTGCCTATGCGTTAATGTTTTAAGCTTATTTATTTCAGACTGCAATGAATAGAAAAAGGAAATGAAATCGCTGTTGTAAATCGATTTTTGTTTTAAATTGATTCGCTGATGTAAATTGTTGTAAATTGACACTAGACCTTTGAATACTGCCACTTTTTTAATATTGCCACTTTTCCTGAAAACGTCATTTTAGGAAAAAGTGAGTGTGTTTTGATTCTAAAATGGATTTCTGAAAAGCAACGTTTGCGGCAGAGCCAAATGTTTCCTCTCTTCAAATGTTTTTTTCAAAACTTTTCTAAACATCCAGTTCTAAGTGAAGTCATGCAACAAAATTTCCTTAGTCTAGACATTAACCTATTACAACACCCACGTAATTCTAATATTTGATAAACTGCATATTACACGCCAGTGCATTACCTTGTTTGATTTTGGCTGCAAGAATACGATCGCCATATTCGAAGATATTTTTAATTTGATAATACACGGAATAAAAGGTCGCATTCGCATTAGTCTGTCGGTGAATACAATTTGTTAAAATTGGTGTGTCTAGTCCGATCTTGCACCCGTTTCTAGTCAGCTCTGTTTAAATATAATGCCTTTAAATAATTTCAGATACAAATTACCTTGCCCGTAATAATAGCATACGGACCAGCAAAGTCTTCATTATTGATAACATCTCTTCCGCCCGGTTGACGACCTACGGAGTATGTAAATTTGACTCTACTTCTTTCATGAGAAGCTGCCAGAATAAGCTCGTAGGCGGGTTCATTGTAGTCTAGACTTCGTATTTGCTTCACACTGCATTCTTGTGTGGATTCAGGTTGTTGGACATCGGAAACCGACCGTTTGGATATGAACTGCATTGTTATGAAATAATAACCGATAACCTTTCATTACTAATATCGAATTTTGACCTCGGTAGGCGCGGAAGAGCGTCCACCAAATAGCTCGTTTGTGATATATGATTTTAGGCGAAAATAGGCGTGTTTATGCCGATTCGAAATAAATTACCCGGAACAGCCCGGAGGCCTTGTTTGTAACAAACTTGGCACACGTTACGATCCACCCATAAAACAGCAATCTAACAAGGAAGAAGTCACACTAGTTATCACTGAAACGGTCTCTAAATTGTTCGTCTTAGGTATATCAACATCTTATATTACATTCTTGTGAAAAGAGACGGTCTGAAGCTGCCATCTAGGATGTTCTATACTAAAAGGCGGATTCCGCCTTTTATTAGTAAACAAAAACTAAAAAATTTTTTGTTTTAATTTGAAAAATATGGTGTGTTACGCTTAGCCACTACAGGGGGTTCTTTAACTCCCCCCCCCCCAATTTCCCAGTACAACAGTGCACCAATTGGACGTGATTGAAAAAATTAGGGTTGATGCGATTTGGTTTAATTTTTGAAGAAACTGCTGATAGTGGCTTTAATGTGCTATGATTCTGTTTCCTTAGCCATTGCTTGATAACACACAATTTATATATGTGACAGACCACAAAGAAAGCACAAGAAAAATAACTATGTAAGCATAGCCTCTTATATTTTACAGGAAAAATTACATGAAACTTTTATGTGATTTTTCCGAATTACGTTAATAATGTTACCTTCAATTTAGAAAACATTTTTCATTATAAAACTCTTGCTGTATATTACTTATTTCTTGTTTGTAAAATGTAGAGTTAGAATACTTACTTATCCACAAGAAATTCTAAAGGCTTTGGCGGTTTGTTATCCCTCATCGCTTTCCGTCTTGTCCACAAATTTTTGTGATAAGATGACGACGACCACTGCCATATGCTTTGTTATAAAGCGTTATCGTAACCGACCCCAAATAGCAAATTATTTTAATCTTAATTTGAAATAAAGTCGCAGTCTTAAAGGTGTAGATTGCATGTCAAACCGATTCCTAATGTTATAAATAAGAACAATACAATCAACCGAATACAAAGATAATTTAATTTAAAAGATCTGAATGATTCATAGGCAAAATACAATAAAAACACATCACTTTAACCCAATCGGAATAACGTAAATTATAAGCCATATGACAATTTAATGAAAATCCAATGTGCCAATTTTAATCTCAAAGAATATTTTTTCAGGTTACGGTCGCTCAGAACAACAATCACATAGTGCAGTTAGTGGCCACTTGGAAATGAGTCTCCACCTTTTGTCCACTCAACAAATCATTGTGACATGAATCATCATAGTGACCTTATTGTAAATAAGTCCCACTTCACAGAGTACCATCCAATCACTGATCAACCAGTCTTACCCAAGATCTGGAGGAGGCTACCATCATGCCTCAAACCAAAACCAAGTTAGTTGACAACCCCGAAAACTACCGCCTAATATCACTACTGTGTTTCCTTCAAACTTTGAGCATGTTGAGAGGCTGATCCTGGCCCAGCTGGAGCCAGTCGCCGAATCCCATTCTGCCTGATGAAACAAGTCGGATTTCGCCGTGGCCGGAGTACTTTCCATCAGATTGTAAAACTAAAAATGATTGAGGAGAGCTAGAAAGCGCCGTAAGACGGGCGCCATCTTGGTGGGCCTGACTGCAGCATAATGACACCATGTGGCACCAGGGTTCTCAGGAACATCTGGATCGTCCACCCTGTTATGAAACCCAAAAAATCATAGCAACATGCTTGCAACCGTAGCTTTGTCCTTAAGACCAATGTGCAGAGCAGTCGACGCGTCGCCTGAGGAAGGTAGTCCCACAAGGATCAGTACGGCTCCATGCGTTCAATTTGTCTATCAGCTATCTATAATGACATCAAATGACCTCTAGACAATTTGGCTACGCCGACGATCTGCCCTCTTCACTAGGACAGATGTGGAATGAAGTAGAAAGTACACTGCAGATATGGTCCTACTTGCACCATATCTCAAGACCTGGAAACTCAAGATGAGCGAAGCCAAGACCACCGCTAATGCCTTCTATCTCAACACCAAAGAGACCAAGCGCCAGCTTAAAATCAACCTCAAAGGAGCGCCTCTGCCATATACAATCCTACACTAAACTACGGGGAGTGAAGCTACGATCGGAGATACTTATCGCCAGGCATCTCGGTCATTATGTGCCAAGGTAACGCTACACTATCGCAACACCGCCGCCCGCGTTATTTGGGGTTCTGTTCAGCTTTGGTTATCTCCCAGTTAACGAAGCGTTTATCTCAAGTACGGGTGTTATTGGAGAACGGCTCCTTATCTAGGGATAAGGAAAAAAGTGAAACACTGTGTGCTTCCATAGGCGTATGGCCAACCACGTCTGAATTGCCATGCACTAGTTTATAGTGCCATTCTTGGTGGCAGAACAAGGGGAGCGTCAGGGAGAGAAACATCTCTTGGCTGGCAGAACAAGGCGAGTCAGGGAGAGAACATTAATCATAATAGTACTCGCCATGCAATCACACATGAGATTGTTTTAAATTTGATAGTCTTCTCGCATATAATGGAGATTGTGGGTGATCATACGTTCGCAAGAGAACCTTCGCAGTATTGTCTACGAGCTGGTGTGATTCTTTGACAGGCAGTGTTATGCAGCTGGTGCTGTTGTCCAACAGAGCCTTAGTCACCAGTTTGTGTGTATACGATGTTCTATCCGAAGCACTGCAGGTGTAAGCCCTGAGAGAAACTGGTAGAAACTCAGATGGAATGGGTTAAGCAGGCAGACGAGAAGGTCTGGAAGGCTTTATTTTACGTTCCCCGTATGGACACAGTCATCGTGGATTTTGAATATTAATTAGATTTTGCACTAGTGATCTGATACCAAAACCACTCGGATCTGTTGACTTTACAAAACTTTGTACATAAAATGTACAGGCAGTAGTTTAAAGAAACATTCTTGTGAATATAAGATTAAATAATACAATTTGAAAAATTAAAAAAAGCAAAAAACTAAAAAATTAAAAAAAAATATAGTGAAGATTACTCTTTCAAAAAAACTTTTGAAATGTTTCACCTTGCGAAGTTTATCAAGGCGGGACCTTATCATGGAACCGTACCGATATCGTACGATATTGGCTTTCAAAATAGTACCAAATTACATGAACTTGGGGGTAATACAGGCAGAAACTCGCATTATAATCAAGTCTACTAAAACGGACGCTACAATATCATTGTAAAACGGTAATGAATGCCGAAAAAAATGGAACGCGCTGTTAACAGGTCGGTCAATATGACCTATTACGGGGCGACTGGGCTGCAAAATCAACAGCTGTGGTGGAATGGAGTTATGCACCATGCAAGCCCAGGACAATGGAGAGTTAAATTTTGTTACAATACAGCGTGGTTGCGATGCGTTGATTTCGGCTCTATGTCTGAGCGAAAATTGTTTATATTTCCTTTCACTATTTTTTATCAGAAATTTGCTTTATATTACAACTTGGCTTGGAACTTATCCTCATTTTTTAAACACCATTTAACGGATTTAAAAGTTGCTAATACGTGGAACTAGCAAATATGAACATCACTTGCGCGGGAAAATTTCAAAAATTGCAGTGGAACTCGGGCTCGCTGTATTTGCAGCGATTAATGTCTATCGTGATTTAGAAACTGGGGGCCAAAGATGAGGCTGTGTAGCAGATGTCAGGCATCAATGATCAATCTCGTATTGAACGAGCTTGCACGTAAAGTTGCCTTGTGCAGGGGTTCGTCCGCGAAACTCAGTCGTAAATCTACGTGCATACTATGTCATGCCTGAGTGGATCAACTTATTCAAAGCACTGTGTAAATTGTATGAAAGGTCTATTATGTAGGACATACGCATGAGTTAGTATACACGTAGGGTTACGCATGAGGTTCGCGAACGGACCCCAGTTCATTAACGAAGAGGTTGCGGTATGCCTGAAAGGCAGCCAGTAATGATTCTTATGGTCTCGTTGAGTACTATGTGTCCAGCTTATTTGTGTGAAAGCTATTGCACCATGCTGGGGAGGCATATTCAGCTGCACTGTAGACCAAGCCAGGGCGGTGGTGCGTAGAGTGTGCGTACCTTTTCACATAATGACTCGAGATGCTGGCGATAAGTAAGCTGCCGATCGAGCTCCACTCCCAGATAAGTTGGTGTAGGATTGTTTGGCAGAGGCGCTCCGTTAAGGTTGATTTGAAGCTGGCGATGGTCTCTTTGGTGTTGAGATAGAAGGCATTAGCGGTGGTCTTGGCTTCTCTCAGCTTGAGTTTCCAGGTCTTGAGATATGCTGCAAGTAGGACCATATCTGCGAGTGTACTTTCTACTTCAGTCCAGCATCTATCCTAGTGAAGAGGGGCAAGATCGTCAGCGTAGCCAAATTGTCTAGATGTCATTTGAGGTATATGGATCGCTGATATACAAATTGAACAGCATGGGAGCCAGTACTGATCCTTGTGGGACTTCGTTCCTCAGGCGACGCAGTCGACTGCTCTGCCCACCATTGGTCTTAAGAACAAAGCTACGGTTTGCAAGCATGTTGCATATGAATTGTACAAGGTGACGATCCAAGATGTTCCTGAGAAGCCCTGGTGCCACATGGTGTCATTATGCTGCAGTAAGGCCCACCAAGATGACGCCCGTCTTACGGCGCTTTTCATAGCTCTCCTCAATATCATTTGTTAGTTTTACAATCTGATGGACAGTGCTCTGGCCACGGCAAAATCCTACTTGTTCGTCAGGCAGATGGGATTCGGCGACTGGCTCCAGCCGGGCCAGGATCAGCCGCTCAACATGCTCAAGGAGTTTGAAGGAAGCACACAGTAGTGGACTTCAAGGCAGTTTAACAGTTAAACGGCATATCACATTCTAGACCGACTGCGATCCAACATAAACATGTATGGAATAATCAACCAATTTATAATAAACTGTTCGTGGAAATTGAAGATTGTCTTGGAAATTGGCCAACTGCAACTTACATAGATATACAATATTCACCAAAAGAAAGGAAATCTTCTAAAAAGAAGTTAGATACTTTAATAAGCCATCAAATTCTAACATGCGGCTGTCCCAGTGGCGAATTGGTCCCATGTCCTTCAAGTGCAAATAAATACGGTTCATTTAGACCACCGGGAAATGCCAGCATCACTTGATGCTACATGCGACTTCTTACTACGTCTCATAAAGATGCCCCCTACATTAATAGTAATTCTGCTTTATAATTGTGCTGACTTAATAATGCCGCACGTTCAAAACAGTTCGTCCTACATGTTAGGCACACAGCAGGGGTTTCCTGCTGGTCTTTATACTTTCTTACTACTAGGGGATATCCCCCACCCCACGTACTAGATAATCACCCCATACGCTACGTATACTCAAGAATCAATACATGACCGCGAGAACTCTAACATCATGACTCGAAGCCAGTACGCGAACAACCCTTCTCTTTTTGTAATACCAACATATAGTAGAGACCAATTATGCGAATTAACCTTGAAAAAATTCTAAGAAAAGAGACTTATTTGTATATTCTTTGTAGGGCTCATGGGAATCTCTCTTAATTAAAAAATTTGTCCGGCCTTCGCATTTTGCGTTGGTCAGTACATCAGGTCAAAGTTATATGCTTTTATAAGGCATATCATGGATCTTATCTCCTCAACCATTTGGTCTAAAAGCATAAATTGAGGTGTCTATACCAAGGTTGTTTTTTGGGGTCAACACACACACACACAATTAGCATATAGGATAAAAACGATCAAATTCACCTTCCCTGATTTTCAAAATAATCTGCACTATCTGCATGAAATTGTACTTCAAACGTCGTCCCCTCAACCATTTTAAAGTTTTGGTAAGACCATTTGATTTCTTAGTTACAAAGCATCTGACCCTTTTGATTTGGATACAGGTGGATTGGTATATGTCTCCTCTTTCCATTGATATCAAAAGCATTCCATAGTCCTCCAACTGACTTCATATTAATGTTTTAATGAAGTATAATCATGGGAAACTTGATTTCTCTGATTGTTGCTAAAAATAGCCAATTTCTATTTGAGTTAAAAATACAGAATGTGTGATTGATTAGGTTTTTGGGGTGATTATGAAAGGAAAAATCAAGTTTTGTAACATACACAGGAGGGTTATTAAGTGCATAAAAGCATATATATTTTTGATATAGAAGTGAATGAACAAATGTGAAAAATATTATAATGGTGGCAACCCATCCCCTGCTCCAAAACTGAGTCTTGTCTACCTCTACCAAAGGTAAGGTGGCGTGTTGGGACACCGGACAGATTATTTTGCGCTAAATGAAAGCCAAAAGACGAAACAACGTGACAAAATCCGATAATACAAGCTTTTTTTACCTGATCAGCTGGCTAAATTCTGGAATGATGATGTTAAGTATGCCACAACGCCAGGCACTCAAAAACTAGTGAGCTAAGGGGTCTTTTGGTGAGGAACCCGTTTCTAACTTCAGATCGACCCTGATTTGTAGATTTCGCGATATCCAAGGTACGCGAAAACAGTTTTTTCATTCCTTGTTCAAGCAGTCGCGGAGAGACTTTAACACAGCGTTGGCTGCTGGAGTCCATGGACTTAGCGTGTCTAAGAATAGCCGGCCAATTAGGCGATGCGGATACGGAATTTGCGGGCGCTGTGTCCCACCAGTAGAGATGCAAGGGAGCGTAAATGGTGTGACCCACCTTCCTCCTCCAGGACGCAGGTTACCTCAGACCGTCAATGGTGGACTTTGCCACACATATGAGGCAAAGAGTCCCATTCAGTCTTACCTTGACCTATCAAACACGCTGACAATGGATGTGTTTAAACACATCCCTGAACGACGGAATTGCGTTTTAAGTGGGGGGGGGGGCCACCTCCGTTCTGGCATTGCGAGGCACTGGGACTACCCGTGTGGTCAGGGGGAAGGAAAGGTATAATTGTTGTCCGCTGTGAAATTGAAGGTCGGTGAATATAAAAACAGGAAGGGGTTGTAATGCCGTCTCACAGCCTATTGCAGGGAGATTTTCGGCAGTCGAGTGTGCCGAGATTGGGACATAGGACTATTGGCCTCCAGTGTTTCGGGAGTGGACAATGCGTTTGCGGACAGTCTCCAGGAAGGTCCCTAATCCCAGACACAGCCAAAAGTAAGAGGGCGCCGTCGGTGGAGTGCCGGGTCTACTTTTCAGTTTGCCGCACAATCGTCTAGATGGTGGACCACCGCCACACGTAGATCTGTTCGCCTCAGTCATGAATCCTCAGATTGTGGCATATTAGGGGCCTACTCTTGGAACCCGGATCTCCGGGCAGTTCAAACGGGACGCCATGCAGCGGACCGGTCAGGGGATTGATAGGCCATATTCTAGATCATGATTCTACAGGTTGGCATGTTCCCAAAAGGCCTCGAGTGGCTTGTTCGTCCTGCTGTAGCCCATTATGGCCACGGCAGCTGTGGTTTCCCAGGCGGCTAGATCGGCTTGTAAGGGAACAGATCCGTCTTCCACAGGCAAGGGGGGGACCTGGTAAGAGGTGCTCCAGTCGACGCGTTCGTCCCAGAGTGCAACACCCATGCTCCGAACGGTCTGGTGCAGTTCTGTCGACTGTACACGAGGTGGACTTTGGAACAGGTGCCATCTGCTCCATGTTCAGGAAATTTACTAGAGAATCATAGGATTACCATTACATGGTGTCCGATAGAGCGTCGATCATGCAATTTCTGGGACCGTTGACCAGGTGGCAATTTCCTCAAGAAAGTCTAACAGGTATGGAATTAACGAATGTCTGACAGTACGGGTTTCTTTTGTACTGAACAGCCACAGGCCGGACCCGTAAAGGCTCGGTGATGGCATGACCGTTTAAGTCCATCGTGTCACTCTGGTGAAGGGGTATTGTTTACGGATCTTCCTGGTTTGCGTATAGCCTTGTTCCGGAGTGGGATTGCCATTGGTCTTGCATTATTGGTGTCGAAAAAGGTAAAACAACGAAAGCTTAGTCTTGGAACTACCTGTGGCTGTGGCTGTGGCTGTGGCTGAGGCTTGTGGCCATAGGGGTTCGGATATACAGTATTGTATACGGGCGAGGCACACCAACGCTTGGGCGCAGGAAGATCTCTATTCTTACACATGCAGGCTTTTGGCAAGAATCGAATTCTTCTTTTACCCCGAAACCGGTATTTCTGTCACGTCTCACCAAAGTTGCAGACCGGGGTTGAAGACAGCGCAGAGAAGCCTACAGCAGGGAACTTGGTAAACTGGGATTTCCCAGTCATCTGAAATGCACCAAAACACCATGATTGGTTTTTGAATGGCTTCTGGTTGCGGCATATGATGTTCGAGGCTTCACGCTTCCTCCTGAGCACTCTATAAAGAGGCCTTCATTCCAGACATTTGGAACAATGTCAGTTGGAGTTGTACGTCCACCTTCCAACAAGTCTCTTTGATGCATTGTGTTAGTCAAGCGGAGAGGGGTTTCGCCGTCCAATCATCTTGACTAATCGACCTAGTAGCATCCTGAACCAGGGGCATTAGGCGACTATGGGGTGGGGGAGTTGACAGGGGTTTGCGTTGGCGTTGGCTACCTGCTGCGACCTTCTTCGCCACCGAGTAAGGCCATGCAGTGGTATCCTGTGCAAAAGTAAGGTTGGGAAGGATTTTAGCCACTATAGTACAGTGTATATCCCTCTAGGAGAGATGAGGGCGACGCTACACTTGAGTGTTATACCTTACTTCCACGACCTTATGGCGCTCACCCATTTGTTGTCTCCACCTACAAGGAGGGCGTTGGAAGGTTTTGCCGGAAGGGCGACATTCACAGCGACACTTTATGTGGTCGTATATTTAGTGCGTGCCATGTCCCGACAATTTCGGGAGTGAGTTGGCTCATTTTAGCAGTGGTAATGGGGTTTTTAATAGTACCCAAATGAAAATATTTCTGCAAAAAAAGGGTCTTCATCGTACCACACTATTAATCACACAGGACTCATTAGTTCGAGGATCTGGTCCAAGAACAATATTCAATGATTTGGCAATATATTGTATAGAGCTGTTTTCATTATTATACATTAAGTCAAAATATGTGGTTTTAATATTGTACAGACTGACGGATTGGCTAAATTTATGTTGAGAAAAACTTGTAGATTAGGGATTACAAGTGCTTTCATGCTGAAGCAATGATGACTGCATTGTAAGCCACAAATATGTTTATTGTTTTGTATTGACCCCAAAAAACCTGGGTATAGACACCACCTTTTTGCTTCTAGGCCAATTGGCTGAGCAGTTATATAGGCCTACCACAATATAATAAAAAAAGTCCTGTTATTAGAAGTTGGTCAAGGTTACATAGAACATGTGTCACATTAAGCCTATACTAGTACGGTCCTCCTCAATTGTTATTCTCCACCCTAAAGAAGGTTGTTTGAAGGTTTTTGATTTTTTGGGAGCAGGAAAACATTCCGGGCCAGCCAGAGGCGAATCATGCGCAATTGTGAGCAGTTCAGGAGTTTGCTTCTTTCAACAGTGGTAATGTGGCTTCTGATGTGGTCCAATGAAATATTTGTCCAGAATGTTAATTTATCATCGATATCCAATGATTTTACAATATATTTTGGCTGTTTTCATTATAGATTATAGTGGGCAATGTTTCGGTTTATTTGATACAGTACAGACTGGACGAATGGCTAAGTTAGTTGAGGAAAACGTTGAAAAAGTTGATTTAAAGTGCTATTGGTGAAAGAGAATTAATGTGACTCATTTGTAAGCCTCAAGACTGTTTGTATGGTGTTTATTGACCCTAAAAACATGGGTTATAGACACCATATATTTGCTTATAGGCCAATTGGATGGCAGTTATAACAAATTCATAGGCCGCCTTTTTTTTCGTTATATAAAGGTCGTGACCTGTTTGACCTTGAATATCTGACCAACGCAAGAAACTAGAAGGACGGGACAAATTTTTTGGAATTATTCATATATAGTCTACCAGAATATTCCAAAGAGTCCTTTTTTATTAGAATTTTTTCAAGGTTGTATAGGCACTGTGTCAATTACGCCTCAACTAATATCGATCATGAAGTATTAACGCAAAATAAAGAATAACCTTAAAAAAAGACCGAGAGTACTTGGTTTTATTTAAATAAATAAGTGGTCTGATGAAGATGTAATACCTTTAAATAACGAAATATGCCGAACGTTCTCAACAAGGAATATACACGAATCCGACGGGGAAGCCTCGAAAGGAACCCTACGTCGCCGCCATTGCTGGGGGTATCCAGGCTACCAAACACACGACACAGTACACACACGCTGCATTGGCCATTTTAAGTGCTTACGAACGCTAAATTTACTAACGTACACTTGTTGCTATTTTTTTAACAATTTCACCGTTATTTCCAGGATTATGGAAGGTGAGGGTCAGGACTGGCCTCCCTCTAAACGTGGGATTCTGTGTCTTATTGTGGTTGTAAAAATTGAAGGTTTTCTCGCCCACTTGCGTGGACTGAGACAATGAACGACCCTTGCTCACGGGCAGAATAAGTGGTAAAATTGGTAAGAACAGCCGCGTGAAAAAATAATTTTGGTAAAATTCATAACATCCAGACAAGTATAAAGTAACAACCGAATGTTGATATATTCCGTGTACTTGAAAAATTGAATAGTTCCCAAAAAGACGATCGTTATTTGCTGAAAAACGTGACATCTTACGATGCGGGTTGTTGATGTGTTTTGGGGAAAGAAGGACCGCTTTCCTTGCCCATGTGATCGATTTCGGAGATCTGAACAAATAGTCTCGTTTGTACTTGGATATGCTACGCTATCGACTATCAGTACACGTGAAAATGACGGGCGAGTTACAATGTGGATTTAGACTGAAATGACTGAAATGGATACGATGATTGTTTGGTTTTTATGTACATGTAGTGATGTACGTGACGTGACATGTGGAAACTAAATTAACTATGTTTTAAAATGGACTTTTGTGAAAACAACCATCGTATGTAAAGCAAACTAAAGGAAAACCATAATAATCCTAAAGAGAGGAAAAAAGAGCTTGGCAGAAGATTCGGTGTTTTCAGTTGGGGGAACCAGAGTGCATCTGGTACGGCTGCGGGACATTCACATTCTTCATGGGTCATTGGCGAGTGAAATTACACACGCCGTTCGTTTCCTTGTACCTTTTTATCGCTGTTTGGGCAGCCAGGAATTTACAATTTTTTCCTGAGGCCGCCCATGATGGAAAAGATGGATAACAGTGAAATAGTGTTGATTTTTGACGTCAGACACTGATCAAAATTATCGCTCTTTGTGGTAACACGTAAAACGTAAACGCGGGCTATAACGAATGCAAAAAAAAGATGTCCCCCCAGTCATGGCGGCTGGTGAGTGCGCCGCCCACGGAGTAGGGGCGATCATCGTCAACCGTCGGATTAGTGATATAGAAAAAATGGTGACCAAGTTTAACCTTTCACTTGCTAAAAATGTGGCTCTTACATTTTACAACTTGTTAAAGTACTAACTTTCCTGGTTAGATCATTGTTAACTGCGAGAATTCTCTCTCTCCAGTGCTGGGCATTGTGTATAAGTTATAAACACTTAAGTCAGTGACATTTTGAGGACGGTGATTAGTGATGATTAGTGATGCTTAGTGAGAAGAGAAAAGTAGTATTACCCCTGTATACTGAAAAATAATTTTACTTACGTAACAATCATTGGAACTGAGAAATATTCTTATTTCTTGCGAGGAGGAAAAATGAGTATCCAAAATTCAGCTTCGAATGGGGTTTCGATGTTAAACTATTGAAGCCAATGCGGAGAACGGCCTGCCATGCGACCGAACATAGGGGGGAAAAATGCACCTAAAGGCAAAAAAAATTAAAGGCACTTCAGTGATTCCACTCAACAATTAGAAATTTGGCAGGTGTTTGTCTAAAGATTGAAGGGACGTCTATAAAAATCGCATTATTTTTCCAAATGAAAAATGGCAAAAAAACGGGGAACAATAGCAGTGTTCCAAAGATATGTAGGTAGTGTCCGCAGGGAGGTATAATGACTAAAATCTCCACGATTTGTCTTTATTAGGCTGCTGTCGTTCCTTAGCACTTGCAAGGATTTAAGATAGCTATACTTGTTACCGACCCGCAAAAATGTTTGATTATTGATGCTAAAGAAATTCATAAGCCCGGTGGTTGATGAATAATCTTTTATATATTCTTTAGTTTTACAGAGGACACCAAAAACAAACCTATGGTGAAAATTATTGAACACTCCCATCATTATTTTGAGTATTTTCTATAAGTTCCTCTAATTTTAACTGTTCGGACTCCTACGGAATTTTTAAGAAAAAAAAAGCGTTCTATAGTTTCTAACGAAAAAGATTATTTGGAAAAAGGAGGGTAGTGTATACTGAAAGGTCTGTCTTTGTCTTTCCCACAAAAGCATGGCCCAATCTATGTCCTCTACATTGTGAAGAAGTAGTTACAGGCTTTCCTAGAACAGTGTAATTGCATTACCAGACCCCGTTTTGTACTGGAATTCGCACAATAGGCCATGTACAAACTCTTTCTTAGTGCACATTCATCTATATCTGGCCAAGCAGCCCAGCAAAAAAAACAAACACACATAAACAAACCGAACACAAAAGCAATCAAACAAACATACAAAAAACCCGCTTGGATACTTCGTTGTATTTTCTTTAGAGCAACCCTTTGTTTATGCTATCCGTAACGTCATTTCATTTGGTAATGTTACCTCCATAATAGCGTGTTACCGTAAAGACCAACACACCTAAAAAGCACCAAAGTACAGTATGCATAGAGCAAATTATTCCGTTAATGTTTGAAGTAACATGTTAAAGGTAGCCCATAACATAAAGTGTTCAAAAATGAATTTGTTTCTCAGGATTATTTATGCTTATAAGTGGCTTTACCTGCACCTATTTTGCGCAACGAAACGACACGATTTTACCCTTAAGGCTCGGCACGAGAGCGGTAATTTTAGAAAAAAATTGTGAAACATGGGAAGATGTAGGTTGACTTAAAACTTAGTGTGAAGCTATTTCAGAAGAGTACAATTTAAATTCAAGAAAATCTGTTTCGCAAATATCAGGTCTTACATATGAGGAGCCGAATATTTTGCGAAACACGAGTCTCATAAGTTGGGTGATGTTTGCTATGGAGAGCCTATAGATTTTGATGCTCAGTTCCTGACAATTATGAACTTGTTCGCAAAATATTCAGGTTCTATCTCCCTAGCGGCCCTAGAGAAACTTTGTCGATAACCCGCAAAAAGTGACCCCCGGGTCCGTGGGGGCGGGGGTAGCGATTATTTTTATCTTGTTAGATCTAGGACCAATGTATCTCTATACAACCAGGCCCAAGGGTCCGCTCCGTGATTGTTTTCAACAGGTGCACTTACAGGCCCGGTTAAGCAGACGGTAGGAATATGGAGCGTGAAAAAAGATATTAGTAGAAAAAAAAAAATAAAAAACCATCAAAATTAAGAGATGGATAATAGAAAAAAACCTGCTTCGACATGCATGATGGAATTTTGAGCAATGAGATCAAGTTGCCATCGAAGACAAAACAATAGTCGTTCCAACCTGATATGTCCCCCATACCATTTGCGTGGAGGTTGAAGCTCTGATGTATGTGGGGCACTAATTAAGACACACGGTAATGTGTCCACCAAGTTTTAAATTTAACAACCCATTAGAACATCTATGATACAAGCGACACACACCGTGAGTATATTAAGAGAAACAAACTTTGTCTGGCTAGTAAAACAACTAGGTGAAAGTATCGTTAACAATCACATTACTGCTCGTAATACAAAAGCAGAGCACGTATTTCAACCCTCAGAATATTTGACACATTTCATGAGTTGTTCAATCATTCTTTATTAATCATTAAAAATACATCGAAATTAACAATAGAATGTACAAACACCTCCAGGACACGCTGTAGGCCTGAACTAGCAGGCCAGCATGCAGGCAGGGGAAAAACAAAGACAAGACAAACCGCACAGCAGCATAAAACATTAAAATACAACAAATACATAAATAGTTAATTGATAAAAACAGTATAGAAAGCCAGGCTTGAGGCCTAGTACATTGTTTATGTGGAAAGTGGGTAAGAAGCTACATTTAAAAAAAGGAGCAGCGTTCCGCTGAGGTTCATTGCGCGCATTCCAAATGATATAGCTGCTGATGAGAGCGATTTTGCTAATTTCTCTAACCAGCAACTTGGAAAATTGGACACCAATAAATTTAAAGGCGTCGAGCAACCTCTCCACATTCTCAGTTGTGACCAAGCCCCTAGAACCGACTTCAATACAATTTAAATTGCATTTAAAACCCTTCTGAATTAAGTCCATTGAAGGTTTTGATACTTGAGCAATTTACGCTCATTGGCTGTATGGATATTTGTTTCGAAAGGAACAGTCAACTCTAAAATATGGATTTTTTTTGTATTATCGATAATTATTAAATCAGGTTTCTGAGCAGTGGGTAAGATATTTGGTGGAAGGGTTCCTCCTGTTACCGTGTACCCGGGGAGATCAGCAAAAATTGTGAAATTACCCTTAATGGGTTTCGACAAATCATTAACGATGTGCAAAAGAATACTATTGTGCCTCCATGTGTATCTACCTTGTTGCAAGGATACTGTACAGTTGTTAAGAACATGGAGGAGGGTCTGTGTATTTTGGCAGAGTTTGCATTTCGCATTAACTCTCTTACCCCAGGTATGGAGGTTTGTAAATGTTGGCAAAAATCAATACATGCTCTCACTGCAAAACTCAAGACCCCCTTGGGCAAATTGTAAATAATTGACTTCCAGGTAAGGTCACTGTTTTCGGCTTCAATCAGTTTAAGCATGTTGCCCTGAACCACTAGAGGTTGAATGTTATCACTCCACTGATTTTGTTTTATCATTTTGAGTTCTTTCTTAATACTATCCTTGACCACTTTCCACTTGGTCTTCTCGTCAGACACTTTTGCACAGGCAGTCTGGTAAAGGGTGTTCCAGCGTTGACTACCAAAAGATTTCATTTTTTTCTTCCAAGCAGACTCACGAATGACTTTGCATTGAAGCGCATGGAGAACCCTGTCGTCACCCTTGACCAGACATCTAGCATATGACAATGTGTGAGCCTCTAAATATATGTTAGAGAGCTTAGGGAATGACATCCCCATAGGGCTGTATAAAATGGCTGGTGAAGCCCCATTTTTTGAAACACCAAGCCAAGATTTGATAGCGTTGGTGTGGATTTGGTCAGGGGACGTCAATTGCGTGTCAGAGAGTTCATGCACAGAAAACAAATACCGTAAAGCAGGGATGGAATATTGAATATAAACCCGGAGTTTAAACTCATCTCTAACTTGGCTCTCATTGATATTATTTATATGCTCTATAACATTATTTGAATAAGTTCGAAAATATCCTTAGTTTTATGACCATGTGTTATATGTTTGCCGAGGAATTTTTCCGGAGCTTCTTTAAGTGTTTTCAAAACATTATCGCCTATCCTAAATTGGCAAATACTCGGTTTACCACTACTGATCGACATAGATTTGCATTTAGAAGGGTTTAAAGTAAGGTTCATGGATTTTGTGATTTTATGTATTTCGGTCATATCTTTTGATGCTTGCGTTTGTCAGGAGTGATTAAACAAAAATCGTCTGCGAAAGGTAGAGTAATATATCGCTCCCCTTCCATGTTGTAACCGTGCAGACTCTCATGATTTTTCAAAACCTGAATGATGGGGTTAAACACAAGCAAAAAGATAATGGGTGATAAGGGTCTCCTTGGAAAACCCCACGCTTAAACTTAAACGGGTCACTTCTCCAAGTCGGGCCCCTGATATTACCTTCAAGTTGAGAATACACATTTTTAATATAATTACAAAAGGAATCGGGGATTTTGTTTCTCTGAAGTGTATAGTGAAACAAGTTATGTTCAACAGACAGAACCAAATGCATCTGCCAAATCAAAGTATGTAATACGAAGAGTTTTCTTATTATGCTTAGCATGGTTTCTTAATTCCCCCATAACTAGGGTGTGCTCAATGCATCCATTGATACGCTTTAAGAACGCCTTTTGAGTGTGAGAGTCTAGCAAGTTATTGCTGATCAGATATTCGGATATACGATCGGAAAGGATTTGATGAAACAACTTTCCGCCGCAAGATGTCAGTGAAATCATTCTAAAGTTTTCAGGTTTGTCCGTGTCCCCGGTGTGGCAGGAGATATTGTCCCCTGTAGCCATAGTCCGAAGACACTAAGTTCTGGTTTTAATAGTCCGGGGGATGTGCAAAGTTAGGAACTATAGTCCCCCGGACTATGATTTATAGGAATGTTAGTCCTACAAGTGGGAATGAAAGTCCGAAGAGGACTATCAGGCCTTAGGAATAAATATGCAAGTCCGACATGGACTACCAGTCCTTAGGAATTAGTGTCCATTTCCGAAAGTAGGGACTATTAGTCTCTAGGGATTAATGACCTGGGGTGGACTATCGCTCCTTAGGGATTAGGGTCCAATTCCGACCTGGACTATATACCTTAGGAATTATTGTCCATGTCTGAAGGTAGGCAGACTATTAGTCCTTAGGAATTAATGCCCTGCCAGAGTGGACTGCAGCTCCTTAGGGATCGGTGTCCGATTCCGACGTGGACTATAAGTCCTTGGGGATTATTGTGCAGTTTGTATTTGGGCGGACTCTCATTTCTTAGGAATTAATGCCCTGTCAGAGGTGGACTATATTTCCTTAGGGATTAGCGTCCATGTCTTGCGTGGACTACAATTCCTAAGAAAGTAGTGTCCAAGTCCAAGGTGGAATATCGATCCTTAGGAATTAATGTCCAAGCCCGACGTGGACGGACTACCAGTGCTTAGGAATTATTGTCCATGTCCTAGGTACACTCGTTCCTTAGGAATTGGTGTCCAAGTCCGAAGAATGTTAAAGAATTCTATTGAGAAATGAACCTACCCTTGATAAACACTAACATGCATAGGATTTGTAGCCCTAAAATAATAACCGAGTACAACATATGAATGACACATAAGCATAAAATTGGTAGGTTTTTGTTTTCTCTATTTCTTTCCATGAAATCTCCCCTATGTAAATTGTGACATTAAATTTTCAAATACACTTGGTGACCTAAAAGGCTTGTAATACATACTTTTCAGTGGCGGAGATTCCTGCATGATTTCATTTTTCAGGAGGATGTTCTATCCATTCGTGAATAGAGCATCCCCCGAACAATGAAAGAACGCAGAAATCTCCAGCACTGGTTGCTCATAATTGAAGCAGCACTCTGATTGGAGTAGTGCGTAATTATGTCCCCGCCTACCCCACATGCCCCAAAGATCCCCTTTGACCTCATATGTGTGAAGGAAGTTCCAAAGCTCGATCCACTCCTTCCAATTTTTCTTTAAAATCCATTGATTTATAGACCTACAGTGACTGAAAATTATCCCTAGATGACATTTTAAATGTCGGAGTGTGCCCTTGCTCAGTAATCATTGTGTGCACAGTATATGGGTAGAGTGACAAATTATGAATATGTAGATTATTTTGTTGCAATAAGTTCAAATTACCCCTGCATGACCTTTGACCTAAAACTGTTGCAGTTACATATGGGGTCAGCTATATCAAAATAAGTCAAAAGGTAAAATATTTGGAACTATTATAATAATATTATTAATAATAATAATTACCTTAAAATGACACTTAGGGGGAAATTTGAATTATTCATTAGGCTATAATGAATTAATGAATTAATATTCATATC
>JAMKCH010028340.1:0-27439 GCA_023653785.1 Ophioderma brevispina
CAGGTCAACGTGCAGGGTCAAAGGCATGGGCGGCCCACGCTGATAGCTTTGGATATAGCGAAGCGCGAAAGCCGAGAACCGCGAAATTCTATTTATTAATATGCCCAAGGCAATCAATGAAAAATTGCAGGAACTTGTACTTACAATGAGAAGCTGGCACTTAAGAATAGAAATGCAAAACAATTTTGATTACAATGAACATTTGTAAATGCTAATTTTACTTGGCATTCAGTTATTTTTATTCAAATGAAATGCTAATTCTGCCACCACTTAAAAATTGATCCTTTAATATAAAGTCGCGTGTTATTCCGTTAGAATTTTAGGGTGTAGTGGTAGAATACTAAATTCTTTCCATTAACATTTCAGGAATGGAGCTAACAGTCCCTCTTACCTCACAATAAATAACAAATAGTCATACTTTAGTTAAAAAACCTATGGCACCTGATCAAAGTATGCATGTTTTTTTTTTGGGGGGGGCCTTCTCTATACATATGCTAGTGGTTCAGATCACATGAAAATTCAATTTGTTAGTAAGTCAGGGAGTGTTGTTGGGGAGGTGACTCGGGTAAGGCTATGCCCCTTTGACGTTAAGTTTTAATCAGTAAAAGATGCATTCAGATGATATAAAAAATCTTAGAACTTTTTAAGGTTAGTGGGGGAGACAATGCTATGCCCCTTTAAAGTACAATATTATGAGATTAAAGGTGCACCAATTACTATAAAACAGGCCAGTGATTCAGATGAGATGATATAAAAATCTAAACTTTTTTCAGGTAAGTCGGGAGGGGGGAAACGAGGCTATCTATGCCTATTGAAATGAGTAACTTTTGATATTAGGGGCTTGGTCGAACTTCCAAAAATCAGTGGCTGATCTATGTACTGGTGTACCTAAAAAAATGATCCTGTTTGGAACCTGAAAATCAGTCACTTTAGGTAATGTTGTACCTATTTGCTCCAAAAGGTACTGTACCTAAATTGACGTCGTTTGGAAACCGGAGGAAAACAGGTCATTTAGGTACCACCTGTACTATATTGCTCAAAATAGGTACATGTACCTAAAATGACCTGGTTTGGAACCCAAAAAAAACTAGGTCTTTTAGGTACAGTTGTAGGTCTATAATTGCTCAAAATAGGTTATGTACCTAAAAGGACCTGTTTTTGGAACCAAAAACAGGTCATCTTTAGGTACACATGTACCTATTTTGCTCAAACTAGGTACTGTACCTAGACCTAAATGATCGTTTTCGAACCAAAAACAGGGTCATGTTAGGTTCAGTGTACCTATAATATGCAAAAAATAGGTATGTACCTAAAATGACCAACGAAACGTTCAAATAAATAAATCTTCCCAGAATTCATAGGGCGTTAGGGTTTGTGACATGACAGGCAATTAACAATTAAACAGTCCATCTCCAAGTCTCCATGACTTGAGAAATATACAAATATTACTTTTCACATACCACGTTATGTACATAAGTGATCACAGATGCATGGAAATTTATTGTTCCCAAAAAAACTTAGACTTAGCAGACAGTAATATTACAGTGGGGATTAAAAATTACATATTTTATGTTAACACATTCAGCTGAATGTGAATGCACATTATTTGAACACTATTAAAACTATTATGCTCTTACTGAGCCATCTGCAGTACCATTGGCTAGCCCTTTCACGGTACTCTAAATCAATGGGAACTTCTTGAAGTATAAGAACCATCTGATCAAACGCTTAATTTGTACAATGGTACTAGCGAGCCACTTCAGTGCCGATGATATGTCATTATTCTGAAATGATAGCCTATCAAGTAGTATTCTAATTTCTTAACTGCCCAAACAATTGCCAACATTTCCTTTTCAGGGAAACTGTATCGTTCTTCGGCTGCCAATAATTTCCTATGCTTGAAGATCCAATAGGATTCCTGTTGCCTTACTGTCAATTTGACTCACCAACAGAGCCAATGCCAAAAATGAGGGGCGTCTGTTGTACAATAAATGGCCTATCTATCAAAAATCAGGGGTTGCCAGAATAGGTGGGTTGGTCAAACACGCTTTGATCATAGGAAATGCATCCTCACATTCGGGATTCCATACCACGTTGTTAGGGACATCTTTTTCTTGGTCAGATCAGGTGCGCGGTTTTACAATGGCTGCGTAGTTCCTAATGACTTTCCTATAATAGACGTATAAGGCCTAGAAAATGCCCTACAGTCTTTTCTTAGTGATGGACGAGGGGAAAGGAAAAATTACTACAGCAGCCACTTTGTCTGCATCGGCGTGTAAGTATGCCATCCAATCACATGACCCAAGTATTCAAATTGCTGTTTTGGCAACTTTGCACTCCGCCGGCTTTACAGTAAGGCTCTTCCAAAAGTAACTGAGTACGACAATACAACATTGCAAGTGAGCTAATGATCTCTTCCAAGATGACATATAGATGCCAAATTCATCAAATTTATACGTCATTCATATATCTTGTTCATTGATTGGTAAGAAAGGGACCACATGAGCAAAATATAAACATACCCTTTCTGCAGAACAAAGACTATTTACGGGTCTCAAAAGAACTATTTAAGGCTCTCAAAAGAACTATTACGGCCTTCCAAAAAAGACTTTACGGCTTCATTTTAGCACAATGTCCAGCCCGGTGTTAGCATGATCATTTCAAAACAAATTGTCAACATGGATACACGCGAAATGCAGTGGAGTGTAGTGAGTGACGGTACGGCTACCAATCAGCCAAGTTCCAGATGTGAAGTGATCAAGAAATGCATGAAAAGTGTGAACACTAAAAAGCAGCTTAAGAACAGCCTGTCATGTTTGATGGGGTTAGTCTGTAAGAGGGTGACGACAAACACTCAATTATGGACTGCCGGGGTCATGGGTTCATGTGGTAGGCAGGCTTGTAGTATGAGTACTTTGTCTGCGTACGGGTATGAGCTACGAGTACTTGACCCGGAGTATGAGTACGAGTATGAGTATTTTGGTCCCGAGTCGGGTATGAGTACAGCAAAAAATTTTAAAACCGAGTAGATACGAGTATGAGTACGAGTACTGTGCCGAGTACGAGTATGAGTACGAATACTGTGCCTGAGTGCGAGTATGAGTACGAGTAGTACTTATGCCTGACTGAGTATGATATGAGTCTTTGCAAAATTACAGCCTTCGTCATATTGTTGATGAAGATGAACCAATGAGGAAAATGACGATGGTATAATAACAATGATATGATTACCCCCTGCCACCATGACTTGAGAATGATGTATAATACATCATCTAAAGTTTGGTGGCGGGATAATTACTTGAAACTTTCGTAATTTGCTCGAATTTGTTGTGATTTCTTTAGACAAAAACAAGTCAGTTGTTACTGGAATATGCTAGTTTGGGCAGTTGGCCCATCAAGGGATCCTGGATGAATAAACTGTCAAAGCACAGTCATCTTACTCACTAAAACATGCATACTGTGTAATACATGTAGTACCATAATCGGTATAAAAATGGTACCTGTAACATGGTCTGTACGATCAAACTCATATCCATACCATGATGTGGTCAATGGCTGGACCATACCCCTAGTCGCATATCCATACCTATATTCGTAGCCATATGCCAGGGCTTATATCCATCCTGTAGCCATGGTATCATACACTAAACCTGCAACATGATCGGCACTCGGCATCTTTAACACCAGTTATAAGGCACATGTGGTTCAGTGATCAGCGTTCGGCTGCATGCCAAAGTTTGGTGGGGTTCGATGCCCCGCTGGGGTCAATGTGTTGCGTCCTTGAGTAGGGCTACCTCAATAATTACTCCTTCTCTCCCCAGGTATAAATGGGGTTACGGCATTATTCAATGTTGGAAGGTAACAGACTCGCTGTTAGATGAGGGTGTGGCGATCCCACTGACAGCAACATTATATTTTCGCTTCGAAGAGAGCTGGGCACTCCGTTCTGTTTGTACACAGGTCCGTCCCTTTACCTTACTTTTTTATAAGATCCCCACACCCTTTTGAAATGCAAAATGCTTTTAGTCTTTCGAACCAAAACAATTTGCATATGGGGTAATATGCAACATGCATGGAAGGGACCATGAATGTAATTTATAATATATATACAATTTCTAATGTCGCTTTCAGATTTGGGAAATTGTGTGTTTCAAATTGTGATGACTTTTGCCCAGAATTAATTTGCCCAGACTTTTCTTTCAAATTTGAAACATTATTCCCAAATAGCCACAAGTATTTCAGACACATCCTTTTTAAGCTTCAATGTCTTTTGATAGGGACTAGCATAGTAAAACCTAAATCAGGTGTTCGATTTTCGGTTAAAAAAGCAGGCCTTTATTCACACCTGACTCCTAACCATCTCCCAGGAGTTTAAGATAACCCTTCCATGGTAAAAGCAAACTGGATTAGATAAAATGGGGTTTGCTTCATAATTGTCATGGAATGGAGTATTGGTAGTATACGTAGATATCACCTTTGAAACTTTGTCATTCAAGTTTGAAATATTGAGCTATATCAAACAAAAACAAATTTTAAATATTGAGATTAGCTGAAAACATAAAAGTAAATTTTTACAAAACAAATTTGGGTGAAAATCCACATTGTGTAAAATATCACTAAACTGTCTATTTTGATTTTTGTGAATTTCCTTTTAAAGCAATAAATGCTGCCTCACTTATGTTTGGTTGTAGTGTGAGTACTCTTTTCCCTGATTACGAGTATATTACTAGTACTTGACCCCTGAGTCCCTAGTACGAGTATTGAGTATTTGGTCTGAGTACGAGTACGATGATGAGTCCCAGGCAACATTTAAAAAATCCTGAGTACGAGTAGGAGTACGAGTATTATGCACTGAAGTACGATTATAGTACGATACCCAAGCCTTGAGTAACGAGTATGAGTTTTTGCGAGTACACAAATGTACTCGTTACCCGAGTATGAGTAGCGAGTATTGGTACTCGATACTACAAGTCTGGGCTAGGCTAAATCTCAAGTTTACCTCATTGTTTATAAAATCTTTTAACCAAATCAATGATACAATGATATATGAACTGACGTATATAAAAACCAAATATATACCTGCCTTTATGTCGAGGATCCTGTTAAAACTATGGTCCTCGGTGACTGCAATAGTGCTATTTTGCTTCTGGGCTGCGCCCCTCATCAAAATAGCCACTATTGGCAGTCACTCGGGTCCATAGTTTTAACAAGAGTCTTTCATGTCAGTATATTTTGTATAATATGCACAGCAAAATCATGACAATACGCAACACATAATCCATAAGCCGTTGAAATGGTTGCTACTACTGTTTTTGCACCAATTGGTAGTACAGGGTTGTTTGCCTGAATTGACCTTCTGCGGAAGTTGTCATGACAAAACTACAGCACAATCACCCGCATCGTTCATTAAGTGGAATTTGTTAGAAAACCCTTTGGTCAAATCAGCGTGGATAATAACTTAGCAGCACACAGCACCCACTTTGTCAAGAATTTCATCTATTTAGGCATTTTGATAGGATCAAATTTGGATTTCTTGTTCAAATTCTCTTATATCTGAACAAACTCGAACCGATACATCAGGTTTGGGCAATGTGGCACCACCACACACGCGATGGCATATTCACGTTGTGGTACGTTCAATAATGGCCCTTTTAACATATAGATCAAGTTCTTTCTTGAACGGGCTCAAGCATGGACTGGGGCATTCTGTAGGCCGACACTGGCGTCAGGTCTGTGATCGATTAGATCAATATGATGTTCAACCAAATGTGTAAGACCAGGTACATCAGAAAATACCCATCATACGCAGCTAACACACCTACAGTTTCATTCTTTGAGATTTCAGTTATTCGTGATGCAATAATCTACTGAACACCATGTTTTGTGGTTTTTCACATTTTCACAACCATAGGGGCGCCTACATCACACAAGAGATATTTGCAATGACTGTCAGTTACAAACATCTTCACACATAGTCCTATTGATTGCCCTATTTCTGAACTAACAACCTTTACTGTAACACACATCTGGGGTCAGTTGTCACTCCTCATTTCTAATGTTCTATTGTACCATCGACTTTAAGTTGAAGTGACATGCACTAACAACGCAACGTGTCTTGCACCCATCTGGCAGTCATCTCATAGTTAACCCTATCCAGACGGCGCTTAATTGCATATCGGGGCACATGCATTTACTGATCGAATGTTAGAGGTCCTATCAGGAAATACAAGTACTTGATCACCGGGTAGAAATTCTCGCACCTGCGCATTTCGATCATAACGCTGTTTTTCATTTTGTGCCTGACTTTTTCTCATGTTTTTGATTGCTCTGCCAAAAAGATTTTGCATGCGGTCACGCATAGTGAAAAGGACATCCTTTGGCCTTCATTTCCGTATCTATCCAAGCTTGTTGAGCACGCTAAGCGGAACTCGCACGTGTCGGACCGTACAATACTTTCAAAGGGTAGTAACCCCGTGTTTCGACAAGGCACCTCCTGTACGAAACCAAAGAAGGGGATACTATTCATCCAAGCACTTCCATTCTGTTTCATCCGTTTACTGGGACCTGAGCATCCTTTTTCAACGTGCCTGGAAACGTTCCGTCAATGCCTCGTTTTGCTGGTGGGCCCTTGCGCATTAAGTAGCAATTTGCTTATTATGCCTACTTCATGTCCACCAATACCCTGCCTCTTAGACTTTAGAACATGAAATTTGTGCCCTGAAATCCATGTAACAATTTCTTGTGGTATGAAGGGGCTCGAATTTCTCTCAAACGACTTGGAATAAGAGCATGAGACCAGTAATCATTCCCTCATATTAGAAAGTGGGATAACTAGCCTCGGGATACCTAGTTTGCATAGTCACATACAGTCAGCAGGTAAGAGTTCCGTTTCCGGGAATGTGGAAGAGGTCCAACAATATCGATCCCTATTCATCAATTGAAGTGCAACGTCAGTCACAGGCATGGGCAATAATGGATAACTTCCGCGTTTGTTTACCTTTATCCATCATATTGACTATCATCGCATGATATCATATCTACAATATCTGTAAAATATTTGGCCAATAAAGTGTTGTAAAATGCGACCTTAGTTTTCTTCTTTCCTTACACCTAAATGCCTGCCTTGTCAGGATCACCTTCATGATATGAGATCGATATTCTTTTGGGAACAACGATTTTGGCCGCTCAAGAACTCTCATTTTCCATCCTTCTTAGACCATGAGAGTAGTAGCACTCCATCCCTTTCACAGAAACACCCTCTTGTTTTGTCATATCCTCACTACTCACATACCGCTCTCACCCAGCTAATGTTGGATCAGATCGTTGTTTTTTCTTTTCCAGCCAGCTTTTGACGAGGAAACACTTAAAATGTCAGTTGTCGTCACTGACCTGGGTGCTCAATTACCGGAATTGTAAACCTCAACCTTCCGGGTGTGTGTATTTACAGCTTATGCCTGTACACTTTCAGCTGGGGGAATCAACAATTGATCAGATTTGATACAAATTCAAACAACTCATTTTCACCCTTGTTGTGAATTCTTCACGTTCTTTCTTCTTGAGCTTAGTCTCACATAACCTGTTTAACTGAACACTTCAAACCATGTGTCACTATATCATGACCAACACCACATCATAGTCAAGGTCTTCCACAACAGCCATTTGCACTGTACCCCAAATACTACGGGAGATTTTAAGTCTAGTTTTGCAAGTTAAGTATTACAGTACCACCAATACCTCTTAAGTTCTACAGTACGCCCTCTTAGACAACACGCACAGGGACTAAATTTGCACACGCACCAAGAATGCTCCGCATGCAGCAGATCGCTCATTATTTTTAACATTTTTGGGCCTTCATGGTTTTTCCGTCTTACGAGACGCTTTTTCAAGTGCGCAGCCAGCGGGCGCCCATCAGGGTTCTGGCATATTATATCAGGCTTTGGCTTTTGGACCAGAATTGCTCGATCGAGCCACGCTTTTGGGGACACTCGCTCTTTATATGCCCATTGGTGTGGCCACACTGGAAACCGTCTCTTAATTTTAAGCCTCGTGATCTACCCTTGGTGCTTGTGTACGTTGAACTGTGTCATTAGTATTTGCAACTACGCTGGATGAACAGGTTGCAAATTTGGTGCATGCTGCACTGGTACGATAACCACATTGGGACAAACCCTTTGGATATGTGTCCTGGCTGACCACAATTATAGCATTTCACAACTGGCTTGAATTTGGCGCATTTTGGTTGGTCCCATGGCCTATGGTCGATTTTCTTCATCAAAAACCATTTTCTCACGCCTCCGCTGCTAATGACTTCTTTGCCAATAGTTCCCTACCAGCAAACGGTTTCATGCATTTATGTCAGCTTCACGAGCCAAGTCTTTTGGCCGTTTTGGACTTGCTTATCCCCTTGAGATAATGGCTAACTCCATGGGCATTTAGTAATGGCCTGTATCACTTATTATCAATTCTTTTAGAGCCTGAAAATCACCCATGGCGGAATGCCGTCAATTTGGCCAACCCACCCTCAAGTATTAGTCCCCCCAAATCATTCACTCACCCATTCAATGATTGTGTCCCTTGTGACTTGTGAGACCACTATTCGGAATTCAGTGGTACGATTCTGCATATATTTCGTACTTGGCCAATGTGGCTGCCTTAAGAATTTCATAGTCTTGCGACTCATTTATGGTGAGATTGGCAAAAACTTATCCTTCTGCCTTAACTGACAAACTAGGAATCAAAATTTTAATGCTTAGCCCATTGTGAACTGTGCCACCCATTTGTCTCAGCAAGCATTCAAAGCCCTAAGATATACATCTATGTCCCTCCATCAATCCCTCGCAACGCGGACCATACCATAAGATTCCTGGTTTACTTACTTTGTGAATTTTGTTGGTTACTATTCAATCATTTGGTCTCTTTATTAGCTTTTTCAGCTAGTTCAAGTTTAGCGCACTTCAGCTTGACTTCTTTCTCTTTATCCTCCATTCCTTAAACGGTTCTAGTTCAATTTGACGTTCTTTTTCTTTATCCTCATTTTTTCAACTGCACGTCTCTTTTCTTATCTTCATTTCTTATATGTTTCTAGTCTCTATTTTGATGTTTTCCTTTGCAATTCCAAATATTGTACCAATGCTCTTTGGGCAAACCCTCAAGAATACCACCCCAGCCGGAGTTTGTTCACTCGTACCATCATCTCAGTCATGTTTCCTTACTTCTTTTAAATAGGCATTGTGACCCAATATGATTTAAAAAATCTCTGACCAATAAACACTATAATACAACACAAGTCTATTTCATAGATTCTATATTAAACAATTGCAAAGTTGAAAATAAGCAATATATCTAAATTAATACAATATAAAAATTTTCACATAAACACCCTTACAAACTTGAAATTACACACTTTAGCATCTGTGTGCACTTAATGATAGACGCCCCTAACCAATTATACACTTATCTTTGCCTGTACTTGTTCTCAGCGCAATCATTAACACTATTTCTTGCAGACTTCTTCCCGCTGAATGGACGCCACTTTTCCCCCCGCTATAAACAACACAAAGGAATGCGTAGAACTACCCAAACTTGGTTATACACAATAAATATGTAGAAAAATGGTGGCGATCATCTCCTCCAATTGCCAGCTCCACAATTGAACACATGCCTCCACAAAGAACTTACTTTGTTTTGGGTCCGTCGATGACCCCTGCGTTCTAGGATATCACACCAATCTAGCCCGCAAACTTGATTAAAGTCTGTCAAACGACGACGCCCGGCCGGGTCCGCCATTTTGAAAACACGAACAGGTCAAATTTCTGCTATGATGATTAACACTTTTTTCAAATTTTTGTAGACAAGGACGATTGAATTCATCAAAGTTATGTAGCTTTCGATGACAATTTTTCCCTTACTTCTGTCTCTTTCGCTCCAACCTGTGATGTTTTTTTTTTTCCGTTTTACCTAAACGGCCGGAGAACCACATTTTACCCACCGCACTTAGAGTATATTCGAAGACCGTACACCAATTACATGTGCGGAGACTGTTTGTCCGTCGCATTATAGTCCTTGTAATTAGCAAGCCCCACTTCTCTGTCATTTCATATGCACGTTCTTTTCTTATCTTCATATGCACGTTCTTTTTCTTTCATACTCTTCTTCATATTCACGTTCTTTTTCTTTATCCTTCATTTCTTAAACGTTCTTTAGTTCTATTTGTTTTCATTTGGCAATTCCAAATATTGTACCCAATGCTCTTTAGGCCAACCCTCAGGAATACCAGGCGGAGTTTTTTTCACTCGATACCCCATCTCCGTCAGTTTCCTTGCTTCTTGTAATAGGCATTGTTACAACAATATGATTAAGAAATCCCTGGACCTAAGAATACTGTCATCACAACAAAGTCATTTTCATAAATTCTGATATACTAAACAATTGCAAAGTTGAAATAAGCATATATCTAAATTAATACCATATAAAATTTCACATATACTATATAACCTTACAAACTTGAAATTAAACACTCCTTTAGCATCTTGTGCTTATGATAGACCCCTACATATACACTTCATCTTTGCCTGTACTGGTTCTCAGCGCAATCACATGAACACTATTTCTTGCAGACTTCTTCCCGCTGATGGACTGCCCACTGTTTCCCGCCAAAGCCCACAAAGGATCGTAGACATACCCAACTGGTTACAACACAATAATAGTTTGAAATGTTCGATCATTGTCCTCCATTGCCCATCTCCACAATTGAATACACCTCCACAAAGAACTTAACTTTGTTAGTCCTCATGACCCACTTCTTCCAGGATATAACACCACATATCCTGCAACTTACATTTAAAGTCTTTCAACACGACGCCGCCATTTGGAAAACACAACAGTCCAAAGCTTGCGGCTTGATGATGAACACTTTCAATTTTGTAGACAAAGGACGATTGTGTGAATTACCACCAAAGTTAGGGAGCTTTCGATGACCACTTTTTACATTTGTCTCTTTCAGCTGCCACCGTTGTGATGTTTTTTCCCGTTGTCTCAACGGCCGGAGAACACAATTTACCGCGACTTAGGTATATTGAAGAAACCGATTACACACAATTACATGTGCGAGCCTTGTCCGTCGCAATATTAGAGTCCTTGTAAACTTAAACATCCCGAACTTCTTTTACAATTTTTATCTTTATTTCAATATATTCATGACTGCAAGTTTCTCTTTAAACCTCTCTCCTCGAATATCCAGACAAAGACTGACTTTAAATTCCTGTACACAAAATACAAGCATTTATATTGACCAATCAGAGACTAGCTTTTCACTGCATGCATACCACACAGCACATGTTTAGCACATGTGCCTTTAGAAAAGCCTACCCTATAAAAGCCTTTCACAGGACAGCATGGGTTCAGGTGCACAAACACAAATAGCGTTATTCGCAGCCACACCCAAGCTTTTACTTCAATGCACTACCACATATTGTATGACATTTATAATATTGCAAACATGAGTAGTAATATCAAAAAGTAACATTTTATATTTAATTCAAATTTGAAACATATTTATAGGCCAAGATACCTATTGTCCCACATATATACAACTGACAACATGACACATTCCAAGGGTCAATGTCAACATGCCCAAGGTCAAAGGTCATGTGAGGTCAAGTGTAAGATAGGCTGAAAATGTAAAATTCACAAACCGCGACAGCAGTGGCACTGAGCGGTCCGAGGACCGATGTCTTCTAGCGACATAGAGGGATTTTTTTCCTGACATCTTTGTCACAATGGGTGAATCTATGTGCAATATGTAAAGCATGCCATCTCAAACATGTTTTGGCAACTGCTGAAGTTACTAATAGCTAACTTTTCACTAGACTGTTGTAACATGATAACCTCGACTGGATGGAGTCTTTGAAATTGGTGTTTAAATTTGTTTAATACTCGTGTCTACCATAATGACAAATCAAATAGACGTGCAAAAAAGGAAACTGATACCACATATCACATGACATCATTCTGTCCATAATTATTAGGCAACTGGATTTTCCAAGATATGGTCTGCAATGGTCTTGACGACTTAGATAACATCTAAATAATTTAAGCAAGGGTTTACATGTGTCGTTGATGCTCTTGGTATGTCCAATGATACCATGTAGACAAATAAATAAGACCTTTGCTAAAAAAAAGGAAAAAAATACATCTTCATGAGCATTATCTGTCATCAAAATTATTGCATTGAACATTAATATGATGCATGAGCAACTTGTTTTTCTCCAGCTGAATATTATATTTGGTGTTTCCCCTTGTTTGCTCTTTCAATACATCACATAATGAGAGGCTAGACCAGACAGCAGTAGAATCTAGTCTAATGATAATCACTAGTCAGGTCGGGACTATCCTCGCGAAATCCATGTGGTTAGGTTATAAAGTTTAGCATTCTTAGTTATGACCTTTGTTTTCTTAGCATGATTGCTAGGACCGTTGACTGTGTAGGCCATGGTTCAGGTCAATGAGGTTCAGGTCTGGTTCAGTCATGGATCCAGTATATATGTCTTCAATAGTTTTCATGTAGAAAATTGATAGTTAAAGGTGATGAACACAATACTTTTACCCAGAGCTCTGTTTTTTTCAGGAAAATAAGTTAACAAAAGTGAGCTGAGCATTATTACAGTATCAGATGAGCAGGGACGTGAAACAAATATTACTTTTAAGGCACCCTAGCATTTATTTACCCACAAGGCCACACTGTGCTAGCAAGCATATCAAGCAAAATAGCCATGGGGGAAATACTGTTTAAATTTCAAGTTAGCCAAATATTTGATCTGATATGATCGGGTTGTGCAAACTTTATAATAGCCATTAAGATGAGTGAATGGGTGGTGGTAACATTGTGCCAGTTTTAGCTGCCCACCATCTGTTCCACTTTCATCTTACTGGTAGCTTACATTGTGCACAGCAGCGTCTTTATTGCTGGTAGCTAAAGGGGAACAAAGCCTTACAATGACAAGTATAATGCCCCATACAGGAGTAATTTTAATATCTCAAACCTATTCCCTCTGTAAATAAAAAGTATTGATTAGGTGTCCATGGGCAAATCAATTTTGATTCACTTAAGCTAGCCAATTTTCTGTTTAAAAATATAATCCGATAAAACATCTGGTCCGTTCATGACATTCCAATGTACACCTGTCTATAACGACTGACAGGGATGCAAATTTGTCTAAGTTTGTGTAAGAATCAAATTTATTTGAAGTTACAAGCTTATAGTGTGGGTCGGTAGTCAATTAACAGTTCCCGTAGTATTTTGGTGCTAAAAATTGATTTTCTTGCTGATTTTCATTCAATAGGGAACCCGAGAGTCCGAACATGATGGGTGCAAATTTTCGGTACTGGCTGCCCCCTTCTCCAGGGGGAAAGTGTTACTACAGGGAACAATTTAAAATCGTTCAAATTGTGTTTTAATGTACATTACCATGTTCGTCTCCTTATAAGGAGGAGAAAACAGTATATATTGGCCTAGGTTCCGAGCTTTATTTAAAGCGCTCTAGCCCCATAATGGTTCAAGGTCATCCCTGGGTAAAAATTTACCCAATGTTCGATTTTGTTGAAACTGGTGATACAGTTGTTGTATTGTCTCACATGATCCAAAACTGTATTATTTTCACAGTGTGATGCATGTTTGGTTGGTAATTACATAGCAAAATGTCGCAAGGGTCTACATGGGTCTATGAGGGGTCCCCAGAACTTTCCCTGGATGTCGCAATGGGATAAACAAAGATCAATTAAATGCATTTTCTGTTTTCACAGTATGACACAAGGAATCATTTGACACCACTCTCAACGACTTCGGAGCATTACCCCGGGTTGACCTTGAACCATTATTGGGGCTATCACCCTTAACTAAAGTGTTTGAACCTAGGCAAATATAACTTTATTCTATCCTTATGACGAGACGAACGCCTTAGTGTACATTAAAACCATTTGACTCGATTTTAAAATTTTCCCTGTACTAACAATTTTCCCCCGTTTAAGAGGGGGCATCAGTAGTAAATTTGCACCCCATCATTTTCCTGACAGTTTCGGTCCTATTGAAACCCAAAAACCTCACAAAATCCATTTAGCATAGAAATCCTACTGGAATACACAACAACCCACAATATTGTATGTGTACAATGGAGGAATTGATTCTCATATCTGATAGCTACGAAAATCACTGCGAGAATCGAATTCTTGGCGATTCTTAAATCGAATTTGCATCCTGAACATGATTTCTCTGCCAATGAAATCACAAGGAATGTTTTGATTGCTACAATTCCTCACCACAAATAATGCTGCTCTAATGTCTACATTGTTTTCACAATGTAGACACCTGTATGACCCTTTCAACGGCAACTCTTTGGTGGTGCCCAAATTATGTCATCCAAAGTTAAAGGCGTGTTCCGATCGTCTTTGGGGCCCCCCCTGATTTACCCGGAAGTAGTATCGTTTTGATATCAGATGCAAGGCCCGTTTATTTTTTCTCATTGTCGTCCTAAATTTGAGCCCTCGAATCCATTTCATTCCCAAGATATAAACAAAAAACGCCGATTTAGTGGTTAACCACTTTTTAGCACAGAATTGAATAGGCCTTTGCAATCATGCATTATTGCGTCTACCAATCAAACTGCAAGTCTTGTTTCCCAACGGTACTTGATGGGGTGGATGTGCGCCAGGTGCCATGCTCTCATATCAAGTAGAGAACACAATACACTAACGCGGAACAACCCCTTAAAATGATTCACCAATGCACACTGAATAATTATTTTTAGAGGAAGTGGGTTTGAGAAATTGAAATTACTCCTATGTGGATGGTCACATATATGCTGATTGTAGTTAGAGGCCTCTTTTCCCCTTTAATAGATGTGGACCTGTGATAAATGTTGCATTCATACAAGTAATCTCCTAGAACTACAAACAATCTAAACAATGGCTGTCTTGCTACCAGTCTTTTGCAGATATAGGCTTGTTATATACCGCATTTAAAGATCCTTGTCCCTGAATTGGTTTAAAAATGTGGGCTAGATAAACTACTCACTCGTAAACTTAAGAAAACAGCGAATCTATTTGGCATTGCATTGCTATGCCCTGTCAATAGTAAATGCATGCCCGCTAATTGAACATTATATTCTCTTCCTCTTCACATACTCGTAGTAACACTACATACAATTTACATGCAAAAGCGTAGTTCCATGGCTGTAACAGAGAGGTAAATTTGACCCGATCAGCACACGAAAAAAAACCTCTCTTCACCCTTCACCCTGGCCCAGTTGAAACAGGGTGACACGGGCGTAAAAACCAAAAAACCCAGGCATTTTGGATGAATTATGGCTGAATCACAGCCAAGATTTGCCTGAGGAAGTACTGTTTGACATAATAGAGGCAGCTGATAGTGTGAACACAAAAACACAGGTCAAGTATGCTACAAAATATCAAGGGAATCTGCTCGCTGGGAATGGGGACATCGCGGGATGGAGACATCGATGTGATCAAAACTACTTCAGCTGTCAAAATCGAAACTTAATGCATATTTGCTAAATTCTATGTATCTGGTCGTCATGTAAATGTAGCTAAATAGTTTATTGTTATAATATCATAAAAAACGCCTAGTATAGTGGAAAAGATTTTATATTGGTGCCACTTACCCTGTGAATTCGCAGCCTCGACAGAATAACACTGCATGACCAAATCATGTTCATGATGTTTACTTGAAGGATGTGGTGGCAGAATACGGACTTCATACATACTGTATAGTGTAATAACCAAGGCCTATTATGAAATGTGCGTTAACCAATGAGATGACACGACATCTTTAAATTCGGTATATAAAACAAATATGAACTGCTTTTTTTTCGGGCATGGTAAAAATTATAGGCCCTCGGTGATCTCAAAAACCATACATGACCTCAGCTGTCGCTTTGGGGCATAGTATGGTTTTTGAGATCACCTTGGGCCTATAATTTTACCATGCCCCCAAAAAAAGCAGTCAATATTTGATAATATGTCCTGTTAAATCAGTCTTGGCTCAATTTTTGGGTCAAATCACACGAGGGAAGGAACACTTGATCACACTTCTGATCATCAATGTCACTGCCTGTCATTAGTATGCAGGTACTTCCAACTGACATAAGACAAATTATATAGTTAGGTATGTAGTAATAAAGAAACCCTACACACTTGTTGTTTATTTTGGGGCAGAAACAGAATACAAGCATTGAATATATACAGTACTGTTGCCAAATGATTAGCACTCTGTATAAACATGGTACAAAACTTAATAGCAAACCTGACAGCCAAATAGTTGAATTCAGTTACCTTATGTCCGCCTCCTGAAACTATTATTTGCTTACTTATTCTCAACTTCGTGATTTAATTTAATTTTTAATATTGAATTTTTGGCCAAAAGCAATTTTTTTGTGCAATCTGGCAAGAATTGCAAGGCAGTTACTCTGGCCCTATGTCTGTGTATCTGTGTCTGTGTGTGTTGGTCATGGTCAAAATGTTAATTCCTTAATATAATTGATGCGTATTGGAAGTTCCTATGGGCTACGATGATGTAAGCTGGTGGAAAGGAGGGGGTGGGGTGGGGTGAATTTTGGGACCGCAGTGGGACCTTGGTGACCTATGTGGATTTGGCCCCATTCACAAACCGCGAGCGCAGACGCACTTGCAGTCCGGGGACCGCGATGTATTTTGGCATTACTGCCCCTTCCAAAAGAGTGTGACGGGCGGACTCAAGGTTATTCGTGTGGTTGCATGTTGTCTTCTGACTCTGTATGTCTGTATAAAAGTTTAACCTTTAACATAGGAGTCTTTAGTCCAGTTGGAAGCCACCTGGAGTTACAGATGCAACATGGAACCTTCATGTTGTTAATGAGGTTTTAAAGGTTACACTTCAAGCTTACGGTTGGCCATAAAACGTTAATCCTGTTACTAAAATTGAAGGAGAAAAAAGTGTTTCAAAAATCTTAAGACTGCAAAAATATTCGAAAAGGATTGTGGAAAAATGGAATGCGACCGTTTTAGCGATTGAGGGTTCACCTTTCGGGGTCCTCGAGAGAGTACCGAAGTACCCGATAAAAGTTAAAATTTTCTCGCTAGGTTAGAACCAATACAAGACAATTCAAAAAAATAAGTAACGACCCTTGATGCAAAAAAACATCAATTGAACCCCTTTTTCCGGGAGATATTGAGATTAGTTTCATTCCACACTTCTCTGTGGCGGACTGATAACGTTTAGTATCTCATGCAGTATCAAGTTAGATGATTGATGATCTTTCGCAGTCTGTACACGGACTACACTGTGGGTAACTAATTCCCAGGGGCGCCGTACTCCAGCTCAAAGGTCAGCTCGAGGTCAAGTTGTAAGAAAGGCTGGTAAAATATCAAGGTCAAGTTGTGTTAAATAGGCTGGAAACAAGGCGAACTCGTCATTACGCGATGCGTAAAATATGTCCACCGCCGAATTCGCATCACTAAAGACAAACTTAAAACTGCACCAGTCCACCCTAATTTTGGCCATCACTAGCTCGCCAAAAAATAATGGTTACTCAAGAAAATGACTGCAAGAAATCTTAAAATTCACCACACTTATTCTGTTCAGGTGTGATTTAATAAATAATTAAAAAAAAATAAGATAATTTACTCAATGTGGCAACACTATTTTGAAAAAATCATGTGATCACAATTTTAATTTGGGACCCATACGGGGTTGGAAAGCGGCGAAACATTGAATTGTACGTATTTCAAATTTTCCAAGAATGTAAACAGCCTGGCAACCCAAAAGAATGACCCACATGTAACACTAGAACTAAAAAAAAATTCACCCAAAAACAAAATTCTAAACAGGTCGTGAGAATGCTCAGCCAACTTCTTTCCACCAAGTTACATCATTATAACACGTACAGAACTCAAGAGAAAACTTGTACCCAGGACTTGCAGGAAAATTTCATAAATATGACAAACAGATACTTAATTAGAAGTATTTACGACCAAATCTAATCGGGTTGCGAACTCATCAACCTGCTTCTTCCACCAAGTTACATCATCGTAGACCTTCAGAACTCCAGATAAATTGTACACAATGTTGACATTTTTCTGTGGCATTGACCTTTTTCCCTGGACCTTTTCCCCTACCCTGACCAGGACCCAGGGGAGGACCCTGAGGGGCATGAATTACATGGCGAGTATGGGGTATCCCCTCCTAAAATATACAAGTTTGGTACTCTACAATCAGAAAAAAAGATATGCACCTAAATGTTCCAGGTTAACATTTTTATCACGGAAAAACGGAACATACGGAACATACAGGATACGGACATACGGACGGACATACGCACGGCCATACGGACGGAGCCCACCATTTTATTAGTCCCCTCCCGAACTTCGTTTCGGCG
The DNA here is from genome assembly GCA_023653785.1 of Ophioderma brevispina. Taxonomy (NCBI): domain Eukaryota; kingdom Metazoa; phylum Echinodermata; class Ophiuroidea; order Amphilepidida; family Ophiodermatidae; genus Ophioderma; species Ophioderma brevispina. Next base: position 18,426 of record JAMKCH010028340.1, read on the forward strand.
GGGACAATTAGCTTGTTTTCCTGAAAAGTGAAGTCCACTATGAAGCTCAAGTTTCATATGTAAGTAAATGAGTACCATTCCAAGGGCAAGTTCAAGATCAAAGATATTTGTGGGGACATATGTGAGGTTTTGCTGATTGTTATTCTTTTGCCAAGTTATTACTAAAACCCATCTTGGCCTTGTGTAATGTCAGTACTTTTGTTATCATAATGTACATGCTTTTTGCTGGTAATGAGTTGGGATTTGTCGAGCCACTTCCAATAGTTTCCACTGTTACACTTCCAAGTTCCTTTGAAAAACCAGAGAACAGTTGTTGTTTTTGGTAAGGAATGCGAAAAATCTTTGATATCATTATAGGTGAAGATCAAAGCAAGATGGACATCAGAAATTCTCATATAAAATGCTTCGCTTTGGTGTGAATTCTTTTTTAAGGAATAAAACAGGGTTGGGTTCCTATGGTGATGGGCATGGTGTGTGGTAATCACATGATTCTCAATTGTTAAAGTGATTGATCAGCTTTGTTCTTCCATTATGGCATTGGCAGATGTGACATCATGACAACATTACACAAACAAAGTATACATGTATCTCAAATTAAAGAAGCTGATTAAATCATGCTCTGTGAAACCTTGACCAATTGGGTCTAGTATATAGTTTGCATGGTATGATTACAGGGTTGTATTTCCTATGGCTCATGGACTAAAACAACTGAAATGGTCAGAGAATGGTGTGTTTTGGCCTTTTCAACTTTATAAACATTGTAAATGTTTGGAAACAAGAAGCAAATATGTTGGGAGCATTAGTGACCAAAATTGAGCTTTCTACACAATGACACCAGACCCCGGGGGGGGGGGGGGGGTGGGGGGGGGGGGGGGGGGGGGGGGGATTGTATCAAAGGTGGATATGATGCAAGTGAAACCAAGAAAACGGTATTTGTAAAAGGGCATCTTTTTTTACCAACAGGCGAGTACGCGCGTACATGATTAGGGTGCCAAAACAGCAAATGTGGAAAAAAAAGGGTATTATGTGTTTTACTAAAACTGAAAGTACGTGTGAAATACTCAAAATTAAGGACAGGTGTCAACCGTGAGTTTCGAGAATCTATTTGGTTTGTAACTTTGCAAAATATTTGATTATGTGTGTAAAAGTATACATTTCTAGATTGAAAGAAAATTTGACGATGAATCCGATGATGCATCAGAGTAATGTAAAACTTGCCGTATTTTGAGAAAAAATACTTAGAAAAACTGATTTTTGCCCCAAAATTTTCAGACAGCATAACAAAAACAATTTGAATTTTCATTGATTTCTGATGTTATTTTGTAGAGACAAGACAAATTTGTCTAGGGACGGTTTTTTCTTTTTCAAAATAGAGTTACTTTCGAATAATGAGGTACAAATGTCAAAAAAGTGTCGATTTTTACCTTGCTTTTCCAAATTTGAGTATATATTGGAGAATATCTTTAGTTAGAAACCGAAAAATGAAAATTGAGAAAAACACCTGCCCTAGAGAAGACACGAGTGTTATCGTAGGAAAGTTAAACCTCACTTTTTACTTCGGTATTTCGGAGAATCTTTTGGAAAATTTGCAAATTTGCGAGAAATTGAACATTGAGAAAATCTGTTGTTTTAGTAAAAAGTGATTTTCAACGCCCATTTCAAGCTGTCTCTTTCTCAATAAACTTTACCTTTTAACTTCAAAATTGAGTTGTTGTGCAAAGTGATGAAAATACCTCTTTTGCACTATTGAAATCAAACATATTTGTCTTCAACTCCAAAAATCAGAAGAAAGTGATAATTTCATTGGTATTTACCCCCACACTCCACAGTCTAAATTGAGCGCTTGTACATGTCAAATTATTTGTTTTTCCAAGATGCGTTCGCGCAAAAGTACATTAAAAACACGCGCCGCTTCATTACGCAGCAAAAATTCACCGGGCGACGCGATGCTGCGCCTTGCGCCTGACGGCAGTGTAATGTGCTTAAATTCCCACGGTTATGGACATGTGGTTTTTGTGACTTTTAATGGTCCAATAGCAGTTTGAAATCGGCAAAAAAAATACCTCAGGAATGTCTGCATTGGATAACCTTGTTGGTAACGATTAGTCCTTTTGAACACATGTTGAGTTTAAAATGGTGACAAAAATCAGAAATTCGTGTAAAAAACAAAAGCACTAGGCGTTCACACTGCCCTTAAGCAGAGATCAGAAATTTTGTAAAGCAAAGCAATGGGAACAAAGGTTATATTATACGCACAATGCATGCTTACTTGTCGGGTAGCAAAACTTACAAAAATAAATCTTTAGGTAGCAAAAATCAGACAAAAATACTTGTTTTTAGGGTATAATGTAGTCAGGGGGAAATACTGTTTGGTGCATTTTGGAAGTCCATGTGCAAGCATCATATCCACCTTTGAATACAAGTGGCCCCCCGGGCACCGATCTGCATCAAATACGGATCAATGTGAGCTTCTGTGGGGGGTTTTTTTTTCCCCCCCGTTGATGGCTACAGAGGAGTATTCGTGTTCTTGCACAGGAGTGAGTTGCAGAAAGGATACATTTCTATGGTAGTCTTCAACATGTGCGTTCATGTGCACTCATGCGGGACACATCTGTTTTACATATTGCAGCACTCATGCTGTAACAACGTGAAATATGTGTTGTGTAGACAGTCCAATGCACCCACATGATTGGATTTTGGAAACGTTACCACATTTATGAAGATTTGGTGCCTTGTGTAGATAGCCCTTTTATCTCTTCCTGGGGGAGATGGCCCCTGGCCCTGGATGGACTGGCCCGGGACTTTGAAATTTTGTTTGTTGCAATAGGTTCAACAATAATCCTAAAATCATGACCAAATGTGTAAATTTAAATGTTATAACCTTATCAAGTGGTATTTTCAATTCAGTGGAAAGACAAATCCACTGAAGGGTTGTAAAGATATGCTTAAAATTTGAAAAACAAAAACCTGTTAAAATGATTGACCGAAAAAACAAGGGTTGTGTGTGGTATGAATGCCTATATGATCGCCCCTGCCAGATCACCAAAATTGGCTTGTGGTTTTTGTCTATGTCTGTATTTGCTGAGCTCAGTGGGCATAACCAGACCTTTGCAAAGGAGGGGGTGGGGACAGACATACACAAAAAGGTCAGTTCACTTGGGGGCTGGCAGGGGGGGGGGGGAAAGATTCAGATTCGGAGCAGGGTCCCCTCTGGTTATGCCACTGCTGTACCTATTAGGGTTCGATTTAGGTTGTTGTTGCATTGAACGAGGCATTGCTGCCATCGCCCATTTTCTCGACATGTATACTTGTTACTGATTTGGGTTTCTGTTCCCTCTTTGTCGTTACAGGATTTCAATATGCCTTTCTTGGCCACATTCACAGTTCCACTCAAGTGCTTATATCCTCAGCCTTGGTGTTGTACACAAGAACACAGGAGGAGAAAAGGATAGTGAGTTGATAGTTACTAAATTACTACTCATTAATATTATGTGGTTTTAGGATTATTAATGGCCATTTTTTATACCACATGCCAATGGCATGCATAAAGGGGAGGAGGGAAACACCCAGTTTGGGTGCCAGTCTGGTAGTGGAGGGGCCTATGTTCTCAGAGAGTGATTTTTAGAAGTTCATGTTAATTGTTGGTAATCACTATAAATGTATTCTACTGCGGTCTGAGTATTCAGAAAATCGATGTTGCCATTTTTTCTCGTTGACCTTAGTGGACCTGGACATGAGGTAAAAGGTCAAGCGGCATACATCGTGCCAAAGTTTGAATTGGTTACCAAATGTGGCAAAATTTCTCATAGGAAATTGTTATGAGATTTATTTTGGTTACTTGCGAGCTTTCGTTTTCTTGTTATGTGCAAATAATAATTATAGAACCAAATAATATGCAAAAATTTGATGTTATTCAGACCCAAGTCCTGTCCAAATCAGGTTTAGGCCTCATTATTTTTGGGCATATGTAAAGAAACTTAACTACCAAACCTTGCTATTTAATGTGCATGGGTAAGTAAGTAAACCAAAGTTGTTTTATGAAAATGGTTGTGTTGAGTTGTAGGTACTATTATACCAATCCAGGGATTAAGTTTTGTTATAACCACGTTTGGACTACAGAAAAAAACGGTTAGTACATAGTTATTCTTTTAAGTCTCAAGCTCACATGTGTGAGGTTTAATTATCCTTTCCATCCACGCCAGGGGAGGGAGGTCACTGGTCATTGGCAAGCGGATATCATCATCATGCGCGACCAAAGAAACACGTAATAAAAGGGGTATTTTTCAAGACTGTGCACGATACGTAACGTGAAAAAGGAGAGCAAAAACACTGAAATCTTTCCAACTGAGAAATTTTGAGTTTGTATCGTACTCAGCTCATTTGTGTAATGAGTTCAGTATAGCCTACAACGAAACAAAATTTCTACTTGATTAGGGGTCAACATTTGCCAATGATAAGGGTAAAGGATTTTACACTTACCATACCCGGACTTTTCTTGTTAGGGGTGCGGGACTTTGAAATGTGGACTTTTTCCAGAAAAATTAAAAAAAATAGCCCCCCCCCCTCTTGTTGAACATCTCCTCACAGAAAGTGGACTTCTTGTCAAAATTTCTCTACACTTTGGACCATTATGGACAAAATCAACAAAACGTGGAAAGTGCCCCTTTTGTGGGATTTGTGTGTGTGTGTGTGTGGGGGGGGGGGTGTCTGTGATGGTGAACCGATTGTGATCTCAGGATATTCTCCATCTCCATACTGCCAGTGCCACGTTCACGAACAAAATCACAAGATTGTGTATAATTTGAATCAGGTTGTAACAAGTAGGGACTGTCACTTTGGAACTTTTGGCATTACTGCACAGAAGAGTTTAAAAAATTGTTTCCCCATCTTAGTCTTTGGCATACTAAAAAGACTTACTGGTTGTACAATGACATCTTCAGCCTGGAAATGGTAAACCAGTGCACAATTCTGGACACAAAATACGAACATTTCAGCAATATATACAATGCGCTATATACTTATAGAGAGCGTATGTAAGACAACGTCATATACAATATGAATGAACCCATCGATCTTAAAAGCTTTCTCCAATGGTCTGTAACAGGATTTCCCAGGATATTTAACATTTGATAATGTGGTGGAGAACCATGTAAACACATGAAATTGTGGAGGAATCGATCAAGGGACCTACTCTCTCAATTTCCTTAGACTTATTTAAGTCTACAAGACGGAATAGTGACAAAAACCTTTTTTGGACTTAAAATTAAAATCTGTGAAAAGATTACTTAAAATAAGTCCTTTTGATGTGAAAAATAACTTTAAATGAGTAAAAAACTGTTTATAAAATAATTTAAAGATTTCATAATTATTTGAATCTAAAGGAATTGTTTTTAATCCACTAAGGTTTTGTCACTAATTCCAGGCAACCTTGCGCACTTAAAATCCCCACCCCATATAACCCCCCCGGACCCCCCCCCATTCACACAGACCCCCCCGAGTATAACTCCAGACACACCCCGTGGTTGTTGGTCTCCAGTATGGATGCCCCAAAATGGTCCAACATATTAAACATAACCTTGCACTGGATTTATTGCATACACTATATACACTAAGACCAGGGGCAATAATGCTCAATGTCAATTGAAAGCAGGTGGTCAAAGAAAAAAGCGAAATTTAGCTAACAGTGTTGTTCTAGAACACTTTTAAATCTTAAAAAATTATGTGAAACTTAATTGGTTTGAACAAGAATATTAAAAAAATCTATGAATTATAGCCATATTTGAAAGCATTAACAATGTTTCTATTTTAGCACATTTTTATGGAGAAACTTGCAATTTTGTCTTGAACGTCATTGTGTAAACACAATTCAGTTTACTTAACCATGGACATTAATGCAAGATATGATGGGGGTGGGGTACGGGATGCTCTAACTTGATCTTGCTTTAGAATATAGACTATTCAGGTCCTCTAGTGAAAGGGATTAAAGCTCATATACGAAGTTAGAAAATTCACAATATTGGTTGAACCGTCTTACAAACTATAACATAAATGGTTTTATACAATGGGCATTAATAGCAGCTATGATGCATGGGCATGGGGGGTTGGGTATGGGGTACGGGGGGGGCATAGCGTAAATCCCGGGGGTGGGGGGGTGGGGTGATATATCCCCAATATTTACTGAGGCGGGATGGTAAATACGATCATCCCCCTAATGTTGATGCCTGTGCATGTGTTCTTTGACCAAAAAAGTCCATACTTTTACCTAATAGTTTAAAAATGGTAAATTTACGCACGCTTCGGGCGCTTTTGGTCTAATTACAATTCATTTAACCCTATGCGGACTTCAAATGGACAAAATTTTTAGCGGCAATATGATACTAATGGCATCTTTTTAGCAAACTCTGTTTCATCTTAACTTTTCATCAACCCCTCCCCCCAATGTCAAAGAGCAAAATTTACGCCACTGTGGGGGGACGGGAGATTCTAAACAGCAATAGCCATACAGGGACTTCTTATGCCACAGGACATCAGTCTACATTTTAGCTTTTGGGTATATCAATGACACTTTTCATGCCAATTTGGTATAGAGCAATGGGTAATTTTCAAATTTTTCTAAAAATTGTTGGAAAAAATTACGTCAAATTTCCATAATCTGAAGCAAAATTGTTCCTAATTTGCTACCATGTCAAAATTTTGAGGAAAAAGAGCGGCCCAAAATTGCATCTTGTTTATAGCTATGGGTCTCTTTTGGCATAAAAAATGGTTTATCGCTTAGGGGTCTACTCCCCCCCCCCCCATGTGACTGACACGAAGATAACTAGTATACATACTTTGTCTATGAAGTGCAAATTGTGGTATATTTCACAGTAATAACGACGATTTGTTCCATGAATTTGGTATAGAATACATGGATCATTTCTCTTGCCACATATTTTTATAAAACAACGTGGTTTTACTTTACTTGGCCATGGGTTATTAATAGCAAGAAATAGTGGGGTTGTGTAGGGTTCATTCTAAATTCAAGCAGAGTGTCTACAGATGACTGCATTGTTCAAAATTTGGGCCTTAATTTTACCTTTGGACGGACTGGGATCGCCTAAAGGCAATTTATGCATATATGTCTCTAATTAGAGTTATGCTTTTTAGAACATGAAAATGAAAGGTCAAATAACAGCCCAATTAAACATACTCATCCACACATATGAATGATTCCTTGTGAAATTTGCAACATTTGGTACCAAGGTCGATATACTTTGAGCGATGTATGACCATTTTGACCTTGTTTCAAGGTCACTAAAGGTAAACGAAAAAATGGAAAACATCATATTTTTTTTCTGAATAGTCAGACCAGTAGTATACGTTATCAGTGGGTGCCAACAATAACATGAACTTCACCAAATTAAATAGGGCCCTCCACTATGGGGAAAGGGAAAGACCATTAAAAAAGAATGTGTTGTTCTTAGAGCCCAATTAAGGTCAGCCACTTGATATTAAGGTTTTATTTACTGTCCCTTCGAAAATTATTCTTGTGCCCCTTAACCCCACTCAAAAGATCTGCACACACTGCTGTCCAATGCCACTGCTGCTGTTGCAGTAATGTGCGTGTCGTGCAGCATATGAAATCGGGCACCCAACTCTTACTACGTGCGCTGTGGTGCATGTGTGCAGAGTGTAAATAAAGAGGCACACAGGAATGCAAATTTATCTAAAATTTAATTTGAAGATGAATATGATAATAAAGTCTCCCAGAGGTTTTTTTTTCTAGAAATTTTGATGTGAGGACACATTTCAGGGACTGGAAGTGTCCCTTATGGGGATGAGTTAGTTAGGGAGATAACCCAATGTTTTGTTTTTTCAAGACCAAAATTGTCCAGTGGGAGAATTGATTAGTTTTAAAGTTATGAGCATAAAACAAGCTCTTTCTGAGCATTATTGAGTTTGATTTTGACTAAAAGGTGATTTTTATCAGCTTACAGCTTTGAATCTTAAAGTCGTGAAAAATTTCATTTCTGGAATGGGACTGGGTGAGAGGGGGTAATTTTCTGCAGGTCCCCATAGATAAACCCATGCCAAAAAAGGGAAATGAAAACATTCTCAAGCATGAAATTTTATTAAAATTCATTCCATTCTGAGTTTTATTAAAAAATGCAAAGAAAAATAGGATGGTCAGAATGACTCCTTGTTTGAACTGTCAGGGAGTCTAAGATAAGTAAAATATGAAAGATACTAAAAATTATGTTACTAAACCCACTACAACCTATTTCTCTTGCATCCTACAATCCTTTTTTGAACAAATGATTTGGGGGTGGGAGAGGGTCCATGAACCTTTGACTTCATAGCTGTTGATCCAGCCATGGAAAGTGCGTGATGAAGTTTTAGGGTGTACTATTGCAATCTAGTAACAGTGTACATTCGAGATTTATTCAGGTCGTATGCACTTGTTTTAACCTTCGGTTATTCCAGAAATCTAATATTTTTTCTTACTGTACTTGGGACCTTACATTGCCCAAGAGTAGATTGCCACAAAGAGTTTACAAGTTCTTTAAATGGTAAAACTTTCTGTAAACTTAAAATTTGTTAATTTTGATCTATGCTGTTTACGGGACATAGATTCCCACATCTCCTAGTAGTTCCATTCACGCTGACTTAAATCTCTTTTACATTTTTAGCTCATTTAGCAATATCCCTACGATACCACTGTACATTTGGCAACCCATGAGTGCGCACACGTCAGGGCCAATGATCTAGCAACACTTCGCATTTTTGCTACGCTCATAGCAAGTTGTGTGTGCTCTCTTATGTGCCTTGAGAAGTTTGCAATTTTCAGAGGATTTATAGCATTTTACATCACCTATTATACCATAATCTACGTGTTTAAGCATTTTTTCTGAAATTTGCGTTCGGTTTGCTGCTTCAGCCCATAAACAATGGTTGCAAAACATTGGTCTGTTTAGGTGAGTCAGGTGTTTGTGTAACCTTTCCGCCAAAAAAGATGGCGGCTAGTTCACCCGTGT
>JAMKCH010028341.1:0-18218 GCA_023653785.1 Ophioderma brevispina
ATCATACACACTTTTACATCACAACACCCTTTAACCATCATAACACACTTTAACCAATTCACCCACCCCTTTACCATCTAACAAATTTACATATCTACAACAACAACCACCCTTTACCCATCATACACCCTTTACCAATCACAACACCCTTTACCAATCATAACAACAGATTTACATATTCTATAACCAACAACCCTTTCCCAATCATCACACACTTTATACCCATCACACACACCCTTTACCATCATAACAAGTTTACATATTCTCAACACAACACCCTTTACCAATCATAAACCACTTTACCCAGCCAACGACCTTTTCACCAATCCTAATAGATTTACTATTTGTACACCACACCCTGTTACCAAGCATAACAACACCCTTTACCAATCACAACACCCTTTACCAATCATCACAAGATTTACATATTCTATACACAACACCCTTTACCAATCATAACACACTTTACCAATCACACACCCTTTACCATTCATAACCAGATTTAACATATTCTGTACACAACACCGTTACCAATCATAACACACTTTACCAATCACAACACCCTTTACCAATCACAACACCCTTTACCAATCACAACACCCTTTACCAATCACAACACCCTTTACCAATCACAACACCCTTTACCAATCATAACAAGATTTACATATACACAACCCCTTTTACCAATCATAAACTCTTAACCATCAAACACCCTTACCAATCATAACAAGATTTTACTTTTAATAACACACACCCTTTACTTTACCTTTTTCTTCACTCCATCCTATAACAACTAACCCCATCAATCTTCAACCACAAAATGTGTATGAATAACCCATGTAAATAATACAACTTACGTGTATTTACAAGTATTCAAACAGAATCCAAATCAAGTATTTAACCGTTTTACTCATTTAGGTTTATATTTAAACCTCGTATTATAAAACCATTAACTTTCTATTGCCCCCGTTATTTTTATATACAATAATTTTATCACTGGTGCCCAGCCCCAATATCCCTTTACTTTTCTATTTTTAAATATATATATATTATTACATTCTTGTCCTTATAACTTCATTAAGTTATAACCATTAATATCATTTAAGGATAGCTTCCCAATTAAAAAAGCCAAACCTCTTAGAGGCTTCTAGGAATGGATTTAGGTGACATGTATGTCTTCTTCCGTTTTTATATTGGACGTGTTTCCAGACCGTTGGTTTTTTTTTCCTACGCCGCACGTTATCCGCGTCTTGATTTAGTTCGATTAGTCTTTCTGCACATTCACACGTATCATGCCTTCAAAAATTGTTCAGAACCTCTCGGTTCAAGTTTTTTTTGATTTTTACCCAAAAAAACATCGTATAATCAAATCGGAAATGTGGACGTCCAGAAATCACATGACATCAACCCAAATATCACCATCTTCGTTGTAGTCCATTAAAAACCCTTACTGTTTTTTTAACCATTTCCAGTAAGTAGCCTTTTTTTTTTTTTTTTCAAAGAAACGGGGAACTTTGCCATAAGTTTGGAAACTGATTTTCTGGTGAAGTGGCATCTTGAGTTTGTTTCAGTATTGGTCTCATCGTTGTACCATATTATCGGTCCCAGGTGCTGGTTGTCCACGTTCTGTGCTGTGGGGTCTGCGTAGGTCAACCTCTGTATTTTCACGGTCATGGTCGTTTTAAAGTTCTAATTGAAAAAAAGGTACTCTCGTGCAACACTTGATTTTAACTAATTTGTCCTAGAGTCTAGGTCGGTCCTGTCCAAAAATGTCTTTAAGTTCATGGTCCAGCGGGTCCTCGACAAGCTTTCGGTCTGATGTAGGTCTATCTTTTAATCAGTTGATATCCCCTCGGGGTTGAAAAGATCATTTTTGAGCGTGCTGCATGGTACTATTTTAACAACAGTCCCGCTAAAGTGACAGTATGGGACTTATAAGAGCTGGTAAAAGCGCCTTTTTGAACAAGGATTTGCTTTTTGCGCTTGACGGGAGTTTTACGGTCAGCTACTCTCTAAATGCAAAAGAGTGAATTTCACTCTATTAGAGTGCCTACGGGGGCCCACTCTGAAAGAGTGAATTTCACACCTTTCCAAAAACAATTTTGATCAAATTTTCTCTGATTAGTTTACAAAATGTAATTTTTATTATTTTTTTACATTATCAGAAATTTGAACAAAACCTACTCTTCAAAGAGTTGTGAAAAAAACAAAAAATTTCACTCTTTCGGAGTGGGGCCCTGTAGTCCCTCTAAAAGAGTGAATTCACTCTTTTGCATTTAGAGAGTAAGGTTCTTATGACCTGTCTGTGTCGACTTAAATGGCGCTTCTGACTACAAGATAGTTTGACATGATGCCCTTTTAAAACATTCAAGCAACCTCACATACACATTTTAATAGAGAAGTACTAATATTTTTGCATGAGCGCCTTGTGCTGTTTTGGGTACATTTTGCCAAGACTTTAAGAAAGTCCCGGCGTGGTTTCCGTACGCCTAATGAACATAGCATAAATGAACATTCAATTCCGTTTTTCAGGCCTTTTTATTTCCGTTTTTTGAATCCCGCTTTTGGCAGATAACCACGGTTGGATATTTCATCGGGAATATTGAGGTCGTACTCAACTGTTCCTCGGTACTTGGCTTTAAATCGATAAATATATAACATAGATTCTTTTGTCGCAGCGTCATAAGCCTCCTCATAAATCTAACATTTCCCAGGGTACATTTTGCCTTGGCCGAGAAATTACAACTGTTTTGTCTCTGTGGTTTTTAAATAAAACAATTGTGGTGCATTAAGACACTGTTCGGCCGCTCTTTTCTTGAAAAACATAAATTTTTGGAGTGATAAAAATGAGCCTCAAAATTTCATGATCGGGACGGTTTTAGTAATACATTACACACATTCTTGGTCCGCTCGAACATTCGTGCATCAAATCATCGTAACCTAAAGTTCTGGGTACGTGCATCAAACATGTTGGCAACATCTTCCGGCACGCCTTGAATGAATTCGATTTGAGGGAAATAGCTAAATTTCTTGTGTATGTCCGGTGATATTCACCATAAAACCACAACTCTCTCTTTCTGAAAACCTCTTTTAAACAAGTTTGAGAACCAAATTTTTTAAAAATTTTAGTAGAATATTTTGTTTTACCACACAACACCCTCTACTTCCACTAATTATATAACCTCGGATGAGAAAATCTTACGTCCATGTCGGTCGAGAGACTATGGTCAAATGGGTTCAAGGTTTTTTTTATTTGTTTAGAAAAATGCGACATTAAGTTCAAACCATTATACATTTAGCATAAATAAAACAACTTATTGCCATTTATGGAAGACATACTCTACATTATATTGGTTAGCACAGGTCATTAATGAAAATTATTGATAATGTTTGTTGAATTTTTGTTAACTCTCACTTCCACTGGGACTTCTAAGACCTATTCCACAATCGTGGGCGTTATCCAATTTTTGAAGACCCAGCAAATTTACGAATATCGATGATGACATTTCCCTTATAATTTCACACCTTAACAACACCCTCTCCCAAACCAGCAGCGTGAATCTTCGGCACGGCTTACAGGCGTTTACGGATCAAACCCCCCCACTTTACGAACCATACTGATGCCGCATAGGTGACAATTTGGGAAAATGTGTCCTTATGTGTCATTCAAAGGGTAGCTATATAAACCATTTAAAAAACTCAAATTACTGTTTCACCGTTTTTTCAATTACCGGCGTTTGTTCTTTAACGTCCCGAGTAATCTTACCGGGAAGGGGCACTCTTACAGTTTTGACTATTGGGAATGGGGTTGGACCATTTCGTTAAGAGTATCGAAATTCACAAGTTTAAAACCGTCTTCTGAATTGAGAGTTAGGCCCCGGACCTTTCCGGGGTACACTTTTTGCCCGAGTTAGTTTATAGGCGTAGTTCTTAGGGCCACCACTCACGAACGTTTGAATATATTGGGCCCATCTTTGGGATTCACCTCAGAAGTCAATTCACCAAAGTTATTTCCTAGCGGTGGTGAATATTCCTTCCATCGCTCGATATACACGACGCTGTCCGTGTAAAGTATAACGTAACGTTCACCTAAGCTTTGAATAATTGAGATAATCTTAGCCGGCATAGGAAGTTGATGAAAGGGCTATGACGACACATTGGTGTTCACTATTTGTGTTGGCGGAAATTGTGCCTACTGACATTGTAGGTTGCCTCGCCCCAAATATTGTCTGATGAAAGTTGAGACTTTGACTTCGATTTTGGACGAACCTAGCACTCCAACACATCTGCTGGACTGCTTGTAAATTCGGTTTAAGAATGTATCGGATTTGCCCTACTTACCCCACAACGTGTTAAGTATAGCTTTTCACAACACTGCCCTTTAAAACCCGGATTGTTACCGAACGTTTGCCTTTTTGCGTAACTGTCTTAATCCTTCCACCCTAAAATACTCCGAAATGTATGCTTCTTTTTGTGGCGTGTTTTTCCGTTTTCCCGCCTCGGTCCCCCAGAACTCTTTCCTGTTTGACTTTCAAAAACCTGTTTATATAGGGTGCGAAAAGACCACCTTCCTTTGCTTCCCGATCATATTGGGTCGACATTTCAGAATTTTGTAATCCTAGTTTTTACAAAGCCTTTGAAGTTCTTCTGTTCGTCCAGACCTCCCCCAAAAAGACCTACCCTTGTCAGAATGTCTACACGCTGTCTGCTGCTCATTTTCAGCGCATGTGCGGACAGAGCGAAGGTAAGTTTCTTACCATTTGGTTTGGACGGCAGCAGTGGAATGTACAAGTCTGTTGGGGGCAGTACTATCCACTTGATCGAACCAAAAATGTTTTAAATGGTTTGAAATCTCCTCTATTACGTCTGGCATGATATAGAGGATGTGACCATGTGTCACATATGACATTTCAGGACGCCCTTGTGTTTTCTTGGGCCAGGCATAATCTTTACAGTCGGTCAATGACAGACCACATAAATTCTGGTCATAAATTACTTGAGACACCTTTTTGATCTAGATCGGTTACAATATGCAACTGGTAGCTATTAGCCAAGCAGGCTTAAAATGAATGTTGGTATTATTTAATTTGAAACCAAAGTTTAGAGCGAAAAGAGAAAAACGAAATTCCCTGCGCAAAGTATAGGGGCTTCTGACTGCCAGTTCTCTCTTACACAACAGGGGGCCACCAAACATAAACCAAATGTACATTCATCTTAGGGTACTACAGTACTGGTAACCATGATAGAGAACTCGTGAAATCGACATAATTGATTCTTTCATCCCTGAAACTTCGTGATATACGTCAGGGGACGGTTTCACTAAAGAGGACTTAGTGGAATGGTTTATAATGTACTACGTCGGGTCTTTGTGTAAGACGGGTCTTACCAAAACCTATTTATTTTTCTGTTTCACATAAAAACAGGACCTAAGAAAGACCTTATCAAAGAGAGTCGCAGAAATTAAACTAATACTGAACGAGCCTAAAATCAACCATGAAATATTATAGATTAATTTTTCGCTGATTGTTGTTTCCGGGTACAAGCTCGGTCCCAGAAGTCGGTTTGCAAAGAGTGGCACCGCCTACAACACGCCATATCAATGTCAAAGGTTGTATGTTCGTTCTTTATTTTTAGTAGCAGATATTAAATAGACAAATCGACCTCATATTAAAAGGGCCAATGTGAGGTTAATACTCGAATTAAAGCCGTTCGTGCGATAGCAGTGACCGGTGAGCGGGGATGCGAGGCTGTATGAATACACATTAAATGATACACTGCAGCATGCAGTGCCCAAAAGAGAAAAACAAATAATAATAATCATGAATAATAAGCCATAGACTCCCTGATTAAAAGCTTGATAGGTGCCTCATGCACTTAGTGAGTAGTTGTGTAGTAGTTCTAGCCTACGAGTAATGCTAGTCTCAAAGGCTAAACGGCATAGCCATAGGCAAATCGGCAAAAGTGTAGTTACAAATTAGTCATCTGTAGACCCTCCATGGACGTGCATGGGTTCTGGTTAAAACTAAACTACATCGTTCTATTGGCAATAGCGGGCTACCTCATGGGACCGTGGAGGTTGCTAGGCCTAGCAACTTAGCCGTATATAGCCTAGCCTAAGTTGATTAGGCTTAGCCTAGCTAGCCGGCAAAAGGAAAATGCAACATGCCTAGAGATAGGGCTAGGCTTAGCATAAGCTAGCACAGGCATAAGAAAATGCACATTAGCCTAGATAGGGCCTCGGCTTAGCATATAAATGAATCACTACATCCATGTATCAAAAAGTTGGATATTCACATCTAACTACCAAGATACTGACGGCTTGAGGCATATAGGCCTAGGCTCTATTTTTAAACTTTAATTTGATTGGACTGGAGTCATCTGGCTGCTGTTTCAGTGTTTGGTCTACAGGCTACACATATCCATGACATATTTTAAGTTCTTAGCATGAATGACCACATCAAGAGAAGGTTTCTCGGAAGGTTTACACTTTTCAAAATGTAATATTATGTGTATGTATTGTTATTAAATTGAAGTCAAAACTTTTACACACACCCGCACTGAGTCCATAACTGGGATTCATAAGTTTAAGTAGGCTAGCTTGGTCCTAGTACTAGAGGTTAAGCAGGCAACCATCCCAAAACGACCATCTAAAAAGAACAGAAATATTCGTTTAGAGATTAAACGCTTCTAAACGTTTAATCTCTAAACATGTCAAATATCTAAACACAAACGTTTAATTCTAAACTCCAAATGTGAATTACTAACACAAAGTGCTGTAATGGCTAAACAGGAAAACGCGAAACCAACACCTTACCGGCACGGGAGAAAAACACGGTTTTTACAGGCTGATTAACCGGTGTGTGGCGGTGGCAGGAGATTAATAGTCCCCGGCTCACAGTCTGCCTAAATGGTGAACCAATAGGGGCCAGTTGACACTTCACCCAACATTAGTTTCACGCTTTATTCCGTTGTCGGTCCATGGAGCCCGGACTATGAATCCTACGGACCATAGGCCTATCTCCTTTCACACCTGTCGAAAACGGAGGTCTATCATGCCTTACTGTTTGGGTTTATGAAAGATTTGTTAAAGTTTCAAACTGTTGTCCCGGTGGGCTCACTCCCCTGGCAGGGGGGACGCCGCATAGACCGTTTACCAGAAGTACAAATTACCCCCTTTCTCGGTCATTTCAAGATAAATAATGAAATTTTTATACCCCTTTTTTTACTACCAACCCGGACAAAATGGTCTTTGAAACACCCCTATGTTTTAAGATTACGAGGAACACATTTCAAATTTTAACCCCTATTTTTCAGATCACATCAGGACACTTTACAAATTTAACCCCTATTTCAACATTTCAAGGATGAGGCTTTTATACATGTTTTTCAGCAATTAACAAGGCATCACATAATTAAATAGTAGCCCCTTGTATATAAATTAGGGATCACACTGGTGTTTGTTGAAATACAAATATTTCTGTGACACCCTGTGTAATTACAGTGCTAACATGTATGATGTTCATGACAGGACCCAAGGCCAAGCAAGAAGTCTTCTTAAACCAAAAAAAAAAACATCGCTGGCGTGGAAGGACGATTAATGAATTTCTATTGCAACCTATTTACTAACAAAATCCATTGAATTCTGGTTTTATAAGCTTCATCCTCTGGGCTTCATCGAATACCCTGGTACTTTTCACCATGAGTTCCAAAAACTGCCGAATTCAACAACCAGACTCAGTCACTGTTCATTTCATGCACGAAATTTGAGATCAAACTAAGTTTACAAAGAAATTCTAAACTTACCTTGTACTCGGATGTGCACTCCAGGTGGATGGTCACAGTATGCGCATTTTATTGACCCTGATTCTAATAAAAATTCCTCACACTCAATGCATTTTTGACATTTTTTTGCCGCGGAGAGTCCCTTTATGATCAGGAGCCATTTTAGCACAGTTGAAATTGAATCCTTCGTCACACGCAGTACGCGACGACTGCTTCACGTCTCTTTGCTCCAACGACGAACTGCCTCACGTCTCTTTGCTCCAATGGTGCATCGTGCGTGAAAGATGGGACCAGCCATTTAGGCTAAACGAGCTGCTGTATTCAGAGACACCCGTGGCCTATTCCAAAATTTCGTGCAATTCGGGATCTACGGCTAAGCACTGTAGCGAACGGAAGAAAGGCAACACTGGGGGATGAGTACCGAATGGGGGAATAATTCCCGGAAATAATATTTTTTTCTGTGATTTATTTGGGATCTTCTTTGGGATCGGGGAAAATGATACCCTGGAAGCGTTGGCCTATACCCACAAGACCCCCTTTTTTTTGTAATTCGCGGACATTTAGGCGATACACACCCCTTTTTGTTCCCAGTTCACGGACAATTTTGTCCGTGGACATTCCCTCAAAATGACCCCTTTTCGCGCGATTTTGGTAAGCGATCATGCGGTCATAGGGTAGGTTTAGGTGAGCCCACCGGGCCTGTTTAAGCACGTTCTGCAGCCTACTGTGGTTTGCGATCGGTGTCATCAACCATTTTTTTCAACGGATAGCCCAGAATCCCCCAGCAACTTCCGACTTCTTTTGTCCTCTTTCAAACTCTTGCCCAATGGCACTGGCAGAAAGATTTCCTGCTGGGCGTGCGTTGATCCAGGCCACCGCCACAATGTGTATCCTATAGTTTTGAATCGCAAATAGTTGACGTTGATACTCCCTTCTGATTTTTTCCTGTTCCCAAAAGCTTATTCGGCATCCCCAGAAATGGACCCATATATCTAACATGCGTGCAACGATAAAAAGAGAAAAAAACAGCGCCGACGATTCCAGGGAAGCCCATCACGGCAAAGAGTCACCTTGTGGCGGTGGCAACCTCCGCAGGCGCGAAATTTAATAACGTCGTTTTTCATTCTGGCTAAAATGGCGGAGCGATCCCCGGACAATTCTGCTGCAACTTGCTCTTGATACACCCCCATGGAGATCTCCCTTTGTGCGCTGGACACACCTTTAGGCAAAAGCGCAGTGCAATGAAGACTTGTGGACCCTTCCATCAATGCATTGCTTCTTCTCTTTGGGTGCTGCAGTCTTGAGGCCATGAAATCAATCTCCTCATAACCTTGTCGGTAAAGCGGTATCTTTCGTACATATCTATATCATCGTACAAGTCGAGAGGGTTGGTTCCTCACGAAATACAACGCTGTTCGACGAATACCTCCACCAACTCGCTCTCCGAGCAATATTTGCAAGGCCATGATTTCTACATAAAAGATAGCTCAATCAGATACTACCTAACGCGGAGGGAAGAAAAATAGGGAAACAGTCCCCTCTCCCCCCGGAGGACTAGGGTGGGGGCAAGAGCGCAACAGGTCGAACGAGTAGAGATCGATCAAGATATAGCAACGAGCGGACGCTGTGTTTATTTCAATTATGGCGCGAAAAAAGCACGTGATAAACACTAAGTCCTTCACTAAGTCTCTCAGGAAGGACACGTAGCCTTAATTACCATTATATACTTAATCATAGCACTACGACCTGTATAGATCTTACCAATCTTAGTGAAACAGAGTCCGACAACCATCTTACCCTAAGTCCTCCAATAGGTCTTAAGACCCTTAAAGGGCAACGAGAGATTTTGATGCACCCAAAATTGTGTCATAATAGTAATTTCATCTATCAGACACTCAAAAGATTTCTGACTTTGTATTGGGCTACAGAAATGTCTAAAAAGAGAGAACAAACCAGTGATTTTGATTTGCTTATATTTAATGTAAAACTCAAGACTGAAGTTTCGTATTTGCTCCCTATACGAAATTAGAAATTTCACACATTTCTGTACCAAAGAAACATTTCTCAGCTTAATGCTTTCAGATGGGGATTGTTTTGATTGCAAGCTTTACACCATGCAAAAATCCGATTTCTATTTTTAGGGAACCCTGTTATTTGAAATCTCTCGTTGCACCTTTAAGACGCATCTTAAGGCGTTAGTAAACGTTCCCCCAGGGCGTTACACGGCCTCCAAAGAAGGACTCTCGCGGTGATATATAGGTGGCATATTAGCGTCTTGGATGATAGCTCGCATCTCAGAATCTTTCTTTGCAACTTGAGCTCAACGTCGTGTTCCCCAAATTTCAATAAACTGTGGTTCTCTGGAGCATTTTTGATAGGTGCATTTTATTTTTGGCGATCGTTTCCCTTATGTAGAGTAGCCATGGACTTGTGGAGTCCAGGTATTTTTGTTTGGGACCCATAGCAACTATAGCTGCACCCAGTACCGCGCAGCCCTGAAATTCTAGTACCAAACTTTAAGTCCTTACAATATGCATCCACGTAGTACCACCCCCCCTATCTTTACTTCATATTCAAGCTCACAGTTAAGTTTGACTGACATGTAATGTAACCACAACTGTCGCGCTTGGGATGGACTGTTTCTTTTTGCAACTACCCATTTGAAGGTACCAAAGGTATGGTCTCGGGTTCCAAAAATATGACCTAAAGACTAAATTACAACTCTGACGCTAACGTTCAAACCACACAATTTTTCAGGGATCTATCCTTTGTATGTTGCATGTAAACTTGTCATTTCCATGAACAATTTCCTGAACTGAGTGCACGCTTCTTGTAAAATCTGTACATCTATCCGACAGTACTGCGCGTGTTCTTTGTCAAAACAAAAACGTATCCAGATTCTACCTGCTCAAGATTCAAGACCTCTTTATTATTTCCATAATTCTACAAAGATCTACATAATCTTAAAATACAACAAATATACACACAAAGCAACAAAATACTCCGAACAAAAGACAATTATGGCGGAACAGTCAAAAGACCAAGTAGGCCAGCGAGACTTGCCCTTATCACAACATGTTACCATGATAGACCAAAAAATCTTAGGGCTCCTCACATAGAACGCAACGACAATATAAGATGGAGCAATGAGAGGAAATATTTAGGCATAGAAAGTGCGACGAGCGAGTATGGTGAGGGAACGCTTAAGAACAACTAAGATTAAAGTAACAAAATACTAAAAGCTCCAGAACATATTCATTTATAAACGAATTGATTCTCTTTGTATTTGATGTTTTAAAGTACTTTATCGATTGAGAGTATTTTATGTCATTATGTACTGGCATTCCAAATAAGGGCCCGAAGTTCTAATCGAGTGATCTGAAAGTTCTGTTATTCTTAGTTAGTTGATAATTACCACGATATCTTGTTTGAATCGTGAATTGGGACCTTACCATAAAAAGTTGTTGAATCCAGCAGGAAGTAAATTGTTTGAGTACTTATACCATAAAAAACACCCCAGTTTTCAAGCTTATACATATCAAACACATTCAAGATATTAATATTTCTCAAATAAGGGACCAGTATGACATCTATAATGGCTACCAGATATTGTTCTCAGCGCCCATTTTTGTAGATTTGTGTAATTTTTTCCTAAGTATGATTTAATACGTGCTTCCATGCTCCCCCCCAGTAGAATGCCATAAGTAATGTAAGGCAAAACCAGAGACCAATACCAAGAGACAATTCTATCTGGTACATGTATATTTGAGCTTATTTATAACACCAATGTTTCGTGAGATCATCTTGGTAATACTATCAATATTGTTTTTCCATTTAAAAATTTTCATCAAGAATAAGTCCAAAAATTTGTTGTTTAACACGTGCTAAATCCATTCCATCCAAAATCACACTTACATGTGGTCGACCCTACGTTGTCAGTAATAAGATCATTGTTTGATCACGTTTGTCATTAGGGTGTCCCCAATAACATGAAATTTGTTTTGCCAGCGGACGGAGAGCTTGTTTGCTTTAACAATTACTCCGTACTTTCCAGTACCATGTTTTATTAGATTAATCTGACTCAGCATATCACTATGTGAATATAAAATTGTTGTGTCATTAGCAAATGTAAAACTCAAGACATTCGAAGTCTAGTTATAATATCATAGAACATAAAGTATGAAAAGCAAAGGGCCTAATATTGACCCTGGGACCACACACCAATAAGATTTTTTAGGTCATATCTGGCTAGAATGTTTTAACATATTGTTTTCTGTTACTTAAATACCTTGAAACCAGTTATACACATACCACCTCTGAACCGCATAATAATTTAATTTATAAAAACGAATATTATGAATCTATGGTGTAAGGCCTTTGACATTCTAAAATATAGCTAATCTGCTGTTTTCTTCTTTTTCAACAGCATTGTTGATTTATCAACTAGTTGCATCACTGCCATGTACGTTGAATGGTTAGCTCTGAAGCCGTATGTGTGATTTATTAAGAAATATCATTAACCATCAATATATTTTAATGCCATCTATTAAACCACCGTTTCAAGGATTTTTGAAAAACATGGAAGGACAACACTGGTCTAGAATTGAAAATTCTTCAGGCACATCTTTTGTACATAGGTCATATAATTTTATCAATTTTGAGATTGTCTGGGACTATACAGTAGAAAAGATTCATGAAGATCCTTGGAGAGGTACGCACTTTCACTGGCCACTTTTTTAACAACAAAGGTTTCCCGCAATATCATCGTGACCTGCACTCTTATTCGGGTTGAATTTATTAATAACATTTATAATCTCATTCTCCACATTGGTATTATAAACATACAACTATCAATGGAGCTTCAAGTAATCATAAAAGTTATACCAGTACTATTGATTTGTTGAAGCAAGGCCAGGACCAACATTTAACAAAGAAATCTTTACACCCCGTCAGCTATACTTTTTGGATCAGGTGATAATTCTCCTGATGAGATTTGAATTGTCGAAGGAGTTGTCTTTGCCGACCAATGATGTTATTTATAGTTTTCCATGTTTGTTTCATTTTTCCCTTTGGCTTGTTCCAATTTCTTGAAGAAAAAACATCTTTTGGATTTTCTTACAATATTGTGTCAACTTATTTTTCTAAACGTAACAAATTTCTGTCGTCAGTTTCATTTGGACACCGTAGGTAATCTTTGTATAACTTATTTTTAGTATTAATACTATTAAGTACCCTTGTATCCAACTGTGATCGCGGATCATACGATTTTCTTTTGAACTTTTTTAATGGAATAATTCATTGTATATGTTCATAAAATTTTTTGAAAATGTATTATAAGCACATGAACATTTATCATTTTCACGTAACATATTGCCAATCTACTTTTTGATAACTTATTTCTAAATTTGTAATATTATCTTCAGTGTGATTCGTTTTTAGGTCACGTTTTCTTCTGCCTTCTGATTGCTTTTACTTATAGAATAAAGTTACAGCAAGAACAGTAGGCATATGATCCGTAATATGTAACAATGATAGCAGATTCAATCTGTATCATTGGTGTGTTGTTAAGATTTTTCAATAAGAGTGGCGAATTTTCCGTTATTACGAGTACGTTTAAGGTTAAGATTGTTGTACAACGATGAGAATAGATGAGTATCTAAATATCATGAATATAGGCCTGTGATCGTCATCCTTAAGAGGTCTATATTGAAGTCGCCCATGATATATGCCATCTTATTTTCTGATGTAATTTTACTATAATCCCATCGATATCATAGTAAATCATCAAATGCAAGTAGGGTGTCTTGTAAATACATTATTACACCAACTATAAGCCGTTTTCCCCCGAAGGTTTTCCACTTCAATAAAACATGACTCAAATTGCATTCGCTATAGATAAATCTTTTCGTAACTTAGACTAATATGATTACGTACATACAAGCAAACACCACCTTTTTCGCGCCCAACTCGATTAGTATATTCAATTTTATAATCTGACAATATAAAATCATTGGTTTACCTTTCAAATGAGTTTCAGAAAGGACTATTACGGTAAAATCATGATCCAGGACTTCGATACACTTTTTTATTTAATCAATTTCTTGCTCTCATACTACGTAATATTTACATTTAGTATGGTAAATTTATCAGTTTTAGCAAATTTTCATTTAATGTTCAGAGAGTTAATATGGACTTTTAGGAATTTTCGGTCAGCTTCGTTGTGATTATCATCATCGAATCGATTCAAGATATTACTTTCGTACCTTAACGGATTAACACACAATATTGTCATATTTAGCAAAGTCAACATCATTATGGTAACGTTATTCAATTCCTGAATATACTGTCAATCAACTCGACTCTGCTCTTGATTAGCCATATTATCATAACATTTTTGGAGCAGATCCATTCAACCATCCAGTTTATATTCTTAATTCACTGGGCTTTAACTTGGTGCACTTTTTGTGTACGTAGAATTTGCAATATTTACAAAATATATTTAAATGACATTTTTTTAATATTATTTGGAGCCAATACACATAAGAGTTAATATGAGGTTTAGACATAACTGTTATCTAGTAGTTTTTTAAATACGGGAGCATAATACCATAACAATAACCAAAAAATAATAAACGTTAAATGACCATATTTCACTAAATCATAAGACAATGGAAGAAAGCAATGATGTTTCATTACACAATCGTATTAAATTGAATCGATTTTGTTTTTCAATTTACCCAAATGGAATATTGATTAAGGCCCCACTACTAGGGCAGTGAATACAGGAGGTATCGTGCCTTCACTGAATTCCAATTATTGTAAAGTGAATGATCAGTAAAACGACATGAATTGATATTGCTATTGAATTAAGCTGATATTGATAAAATTATCGACTTTAACGCTTCTTAATATAAATTTTTCCATGATGTGAGCTTACAGCGAATTAAATCAACACCAGTCATCTGAATAATGACATGTAATAGTAGAAGAAATTGTTATCTCGTCGCCATATTTTCTGGCATATAATTATAGGTCCCAGGGTAAACGTACACTTATACGTTTGTCTTTCCCGTTGTTCATGTCAACAAGAACTGTCACGATACCATTGCAAGAATTCTTCCTTGGCTTTGGCATCATCTATCTCCCCATAGAATGCGTGTCAGGCATGGCAACATGAAGTATGGGGAAATGTACCTTGGGGCAGATAAATTAAATGTTGAGGGCATCTTGGATAACGGCATAGCAAGAAAGTTAAGCGAGTCTATGAATCTAATATTACTCTGTTTCCTAGCCATGTGCAAAATTTTGCCCCCCTTACGGATGAATGAGTATACCTAGCAGAGATTCGAAGCAAGTAATCAATGGATTGTTTGCAGTCGTGCAGTGTCTGGTACGGTATTGTTATGTTAATTTAACGATTCCTTCGACTGATCGGGAAGCAGTGATCGTTATTCATTACAATTCAATGTATAACCTCAAGATTTGAGTTTGGCGGCTATTTTGAATAAATGGTGCTCACACGTGGTTGTCATTCCTCTTAAAGTCTTGAACACAGCTTAGCGACCAGTGAAATGTGCATATAGCCATGGAAAGACTGAAATGACCTCAAATTTTGTACACGCAATTGTGGACTATTCGTAGAGTTTGCTCAAATATCGATGTATTGATGACATCCTTTGATTTCAAAATATACGAGATAATAACATGTGAATTCTATCTTTCAGTTTCACGAGAATTGAAACAAACTTGGGCCAGTTTATTTTCAGAACCAGATTTTGTGAAAAAGAACAGCATCTAATTCGGGGACTTTTTTATATTTGACAATTATGTCTATGAAAAATGAAGCTATTGTTGACAAAGCCAAACCAAAAGTGGTAACAGTGAAACGGTTCTATTAAGAACGAGATTTTCTTGTTAGGCATGATCGAAGCACAAAAAATTTGGTAAATGGCCGATTTACGGGATTACTGCTTAGGGGGGGCTGCGTGACTCAGTATGTCCAGACTTAGTCACATGCCCACAAAACAAGTGGATTTGCACACGATGGCGATTTGCACGTGTGTACGGGGAAACACAGCATAACAATGTAATGTATGGGTGCCAGTTTTTTAAGAGTTATCTACTAACGAAAAGAAAAGCCATCTGCAGTTGGCTTTTTCCCATATGACATAAATTGAAAGAGAACAAAAGAGTGGCCTGCTATTGTGTTAACAATAGGACCAGGTAAAGAAACACCCTGTACAATGAACAACTATTGACATATTATTGTAACTGGTTATAAAAGCTTGAACTTACAACAATACACAGTCCTACAAAACTATATACCTTATAAGCTGGTATGCCACTATGAGGCAGGGCATGCTCATCTACCAAGGCTGAGTTCACTTGCCTTGGATGTGCACATTTAACGATCAGTGGACTATGCATTTGATTCTGGGTATCATAAATCATACTAACAACAGGGGGTGTATTGTCAATATACTGGGGATTGGAAGTTATGAAATGCGCCATGGGAATTGAGATTTTATTAGCTCACTAGTCCCTAACAATTTCTTGGACTTTTGAGCATTTCAACACAAAAAAGAGGACGTATTGTCAAGATTTCTTAAATTTAGGACTTTTATCAAAACAATAGCAAAAAGTGGACCATTTTGACCCATTTGTGGATAATCATCACATTTTGTGTTTTGTCAATAAACCAAACAAAAATCCTATTGGTGTGTAGTGTACAAAACTCTTTAAGCTCATCAGGTGGCGGAACCAGCGGGGGGCGGGGCAGGGGGAATTTGCGCCCCTAATATTTTTTTCTTTGACCCCCAAGTCCCCCCCCCGCCCCAGAAGAAAAATGAAGGATTTTTTGGCAAAAATCAGCGATCTCCAAATTGGGGAATATATCACGATTTTTGGCCAACATTGGAAGTTTTTCGGGCCAAATTTGGAAGTTCCCCCCCCCCCAAAAAAAATTAAATTCCAATCCCCACGGTTTCCCAGAAAAGTGACGTCTGGTGCCGCACTAAAGCTCATGGGGGATCCCATTGCGACACCGAAAATTTTTTTTGGTGGAGGTTATTATTTTGACAAGTTGTACACTTTTAGAATAGGGGCAAGAAAAAATTGATGACATGTGGGGGGCCTGGTTTTGAAAGCGTCAGCCTTACACATATCCATTATATTATGTATACCCCGGCACTAAGATGACGCGCGTAATTATTCCCTCTAGTAATGCGGTCAACAACACAAAAAACCATCTCACAGTACACGTTACAAATCGCGTAACAAATGATTAAACGTGGCAACGAGGGTAGTTGCACAAACGGCCGCGCCAATTTGCAGTACACACGTGCGTTCACATTAAAATGATACAAGCAAATTTAAATGCCATTAAAACCTAGGGTGTCCACCTGAAAACAAAACTGTCATCTCTAAGAACATAATTTCTACATCAAATGGTGAAATAATATTAGTGGACACCCTCTAGAATTTTGTAAAATATGGTTAAAGTTTGCAGCAAAATTTCGTCAGTTTTGCATTGCGATGATCAAAAACGAAGCATTTTTGAGTAGTCTAGCTTAGGAGTCCTCAGGCGGTTATATCCAAGATCATAGAAAAACTTAAGGCGCTCACAGCGCCGACGTGCGGCCAATCATTGCAAGCCGAACAGACCCGGTTCGATACGCTCGAGATGTTAACAATGAGATCACAGCTGCTTCCGATCTCTTTAGGTTTACTCATCTCAGCTACGGATGACGGCATCGGGAATGATACACCAATGAATCATGATTCCATGATGAAGTACAGGTCATAACCCTGGGCATTGTGCGCAATGGCTGTACTGTGATAAAGGACGGGGGGGCATTGGGAGTATCTTCAAAGTGATTTGACCTAGGTTGAAAAAACCAGTCGCATAGCGCCTGTCGGGCAAACCTCCCCCTCGAAAGAAAGTGAAATTTTATGTTCGGTTATTGTACGATATGGTACAGATCGAGAGCACTGTTACGTAACAGTGTTACGATGCTCGCCACGCGAACCTTTTCATTCTCATCCTCGGTTTGGAATTCAGTGCTCGCACCACTCTGCAAGCATTCATGAATGACGGCAGGCAGGCAGCTCCAACCAACCAAATTTTGCTTTCCGCCATTAACGAGTTGCAAGCGGAATTCGATTCTGCAAGCAAAAAGCAGAACAGCGGCACCAGACTTAAAGTGAAGAGGAAATAACGCGCAAGTTTCAGCACTTCAAACAAGAGTTCAGATTTAGTGGAATCTGCATCTCTTCCTTGGACGGAGGCAGCCTCGCAGCAGCGAAGGTAAATCTGGAGGAGGCGTTGGTATTGTTGAAGGAGCGTCAAAAGTTAATCAAGATTGCAGATCCGTTCGGCTTATGGTGGGCAACAGTCAAGGAATACGTCCAAGATGAACTTGCCGACGACTCAGGAA
>JAMKCH010028342.1:0-17354 GCA_023653785.1 Ophioderma brevispina
AAAATTGCTATTTTTGCATGGTTATAAAGCTTTATAATAATTAGCCCTCCACCTGAAATATGAAGCCCAAATAAGCACGCTTATTGTTAAAACAGGACGATTTATAATTAATGTCGCCGGCGACATTATCAGCAGCTGATGAAGAAATGTCCATATCTGCTTTTGGGTATGTATTTTTAGTGTAAAATATATCTTCGTTCTTCCAATGACCTAGATTAATTTGTGAAATGTACCAGTGCCGCTTTAGTCTCACAACCTATACATGCAATATCATTCTAAGCTTGGTGCTCTTTGGAGCATGTGCTTGTTTTGCTCTGGTAATGCCGAGGGTCTTAATTGTCACATCGAGTTAAAGATCGTACCATATGAACATCTTAGTGGAAAAGTGGCCTTGGTTCCCCAAGAGTAGCATTCCATGGACGAGAGTTTCTTAGACTACTAGAACAGTAATACGCAAGTTTAAGCACTGACTAAAGTCCTAAATGTATACTTTATGAATCACTCTGACTCTGTATGTTACATCGCTGCATTTAGCAAGTGAAAACAAACAACACAACCGATGCCAACATGCTGTTACTCTGACTGAATGTCTCTTTTCTTAAGCAAATTAACAGGGTCATGGAATGTGGGATCTTTGTAGGCACGGGTTCCTTCCATCGAGTGGTTTTTCCCATAATCATTTGCAGAAAAAATTAACCGATCAAAAATGGAATTTTGGGAATGCAACACTGATACAGAACGGTACAAGATTTCATGAGGTGTCCGCTCAGCAAACAGTGATGGTGCAACTGCTAGTTGTGCATGCAACAACAAGGACAACACGCAAGGTGTGAAGGAAATCAGTTACTGTGGTTGGTATTTTCAATAACCCAGGCTGTTTGCCGCCTTGGTTTATTATGGAATTCTGGCTTGGACCAAAGTGAACGGCATCCTAAATATGGAATATAAAGTATAAGTCCTGTCCATGCAAGGGGGTTATGCAATTGCCTCTATTGGTATTATTTTACACAAAAACAATCAACTTTAACACCATTGTATGGTAGTATACTGGTAACAGAAAGATACACTTTTTGTATTCACGCAGTATATGATCAGAAAACAGCGAGATGAAAGTTACGATCCAACACCCAAAATGGGTCAGAACCAGCCCAGACAGCTACAACGTCAAGCTCAATCAGATGCCTTTTGGGATTGAAGTAACAAGAGCCAGTGACACTCAATGTTGTAAGTATTATGTTCGGTCCTTTTGTAGTAGTAGTAAAAGCCAAAGTTTTTAATCCGGTTATTCTCGCTAACAGGGGTGTCCGGATGCACCTCCATTCACAGCAATCTGCTGTGTGAGGATTTATTGGAGCAAAAGATAATTGGACCGATGCCGTTCCCGACGCCAATTTGCTGGATGGCCGCCATTAGCTCTCCAGTGAGCCAATGCCCTTGTAGGTACATTTTCTAGCTGGGGTACCAGCTACTTTCCTCATTGGATTTTGTGCAACCCGATGGGGGTGATGGTTTAGCATCGACAACTCGGCTCTGGGACAGGTAGTACTTGTTACCGGGATACCAGTAGCATGCCTTCAAGAAAACTTGACTGACACTCTTAATTGGCAAATTCGCAAAAATAACTCAACGCGAAAATATTGACTTATACAGTATATGTGTTTGAATAAAAACAGTTAAGCTTTTCAAATTTGTTAAAAAACTACAACCTTTGAACACGAGCAGTTCCTGACCCTTGATGATGGGCAAGTAGGGACACACTGCATGGCTTGGAGTGTGAAAAATTATGAATGAAATAAAAGTGCATTGAACAAAGGGATAATCCTTTTCTAATTAGGTCTAAAAAAATCGCTGTCCTTTCATGCAACACTCGCTACGTTATGTTGGAGCTCTACAGTTGACTATCGACCTAATTTTGTATTTCACAGCATTGTTTTTCTTCTCTGCCACTTTTAAAAATTTCTTTCATACGGAATTTAAAATGGTACATAAAATTACATTTCTGAACAATTTACACATGTGATGTAATGTCTGTCTGTGCTGAATGAACTATTCCCCTCAACTTTGAGCAAACAAATGCAAAAACCTGGGAACTTTTTGTGACCCCTGAGCTCTATCACTTTTCTTACAGTATCTGATTGGCTCAGTAACTATATAACCATTGAGTAACAAATTAAAATAGACTGCCTCTGCCAATAGATGAGAGGGCGGGGTTTTATAAGCAAACCCGCATATCATTGGTTGTTGCCTATCTTATATGAGACATATTAGATAGTGCGTCCGTCGCGCACGTGTTTACGCGCGCGCGTGCATAAGGTTCTCGCTGCACGCCGCGAGACGGGTTTGGTTCATTTTTGACAGCGGGGGAATAATTTTGCCCTTTACTAATAGTATTATTGAAATAAAAATTTTTCGGTGATTAAAACAACCAAAACTAAATAAGAATTTTTATCGTTGGTGGGGGGAGTTGCCGGCATCCCCTACTCAAAATATTGGACTGCCATCCAATATACCCGATATTAGATAGGCAAAAACAACAAAATCCTATCTTTTATTCGCTAGAATTATAGTGGATGGGGCCGATTGATTTTCCACACTTTGATTACCGCAGTCCCAGTTTGTTCAAACTGCAATTTTGAACTTTAGAAATTCTCTTCAAAGTCTTCAAACAAACTTGCCCGTGTGCTACTTTCTGCTGACAATCGTACACCTATTTGTGAAATGATGAGCAACCCTTGGCTGGGATAAATAAGTGACGGATGGAGCAACATCTTCTTCTCTTGTCTTTAAATGTCTTCAAAATGATGCTCCATTCTTACTTATCATCACCATTTACTTTTTACGTCCTAATATCACACCCAAAATACTCGCAGCCAATCATGTAATACACTAGTCATACTACTTGGAGTATCATACCTGGAAAACGACATTCATTACAGAGGTGCTTCAATGTTGGAATTCATTTTTCACCACATGTCCGCATAAATTTTCAGATGATTATGTTAACACTTTTAAATCTGAATTGTGTTTTGAATCTGTTTTTTATGCCTTTGCTGTTTTTATTTATTGCAGTTCCAATGTAATTGCTGTATCTTTTTCCTTGTATGTTTATGTATTTTAAGGCAACCTGATTGAAATCTTATTTTAGGCTGCTCTAATTAATCTGTTTCCAACGTTATCACATAATTCATGTTTGTATCATACATGTATACTTTGATGTTTATTCTTTTTTCACTTGTAATTATATATGTAATATCATGGTCTCATGGGAGACCAGTTTTGTATTAACGGATTTGATTTACCCTGAATAAGATCAAGTTTACTACTACTACTACTATGTAAATTTTGTGGAAGTGCATGTTAATTGTTGCAACCACAAAAAAAAAACGTACTACTGGGTGCTGACTATTCAGAAAATCGATGTTGCCATTTTTCTGTTGACCTGGGGTGGGGTAGTGACCTTGACACAAGGTCAAGGTCAAATGTCATACAGCGTCCAAAGTATATCGACCTTGGTACCAAAATGTGGCAAATTTCACAAGTGAATATTGTAATGATATTGATTTTGTTATTGACCTTTCTTTTTCTTGTAATATGCCAATAACCAACAATAATTGCAGAAATTGCCTTTATGCAGGCCCAAAGGTAGAAGCCCCGTTCCTGTCCAAAGCAAGAGTAGGCCTCAAGTTCTTGTACTAGTCATCTGTAAACACTCTTCTCTGTCTTAAATGTAGAATGAAACCCTACACAATTCCCATTATTTCTTGCTATTTAGCCTAATACCCATAGGTAAGTCAAGTAGCAACTAGCAAGTTGTTTTGGTAAAAATGTGAAGAGAAAATGCGATGTAGTCTAGACCAAATCCATGGAACGAATCGTCGCTATTACCTTGAAATAACCACGATTCGCACTTCAGAGCTAAACGTATGTATACTACTCCCTTAGTCTCAGGCACATGTATGATGTTTTCATCGTTCGATCCCATCCAGAGACCCCTGGATAGTCTCGTCTAAAGCAAGATCAAGTTAGTCACCCTATAACCCAGTGGGGGGGGGGGTCCCTCAGTTTGGCTTTGTGCAGGGCCGTGCCCCCCCCGGAATAGTATCCATAGCTACACCATTTTTTTTTGCCAAAAAAGGGCCCCTAGGCTTTACCAAGAGATGCAAATTTTGGGCCAAATTTAATGCAAATATTTATTTGCCCTTTTTTTTCCTCAAATGGTGGAGAAGTTTTTACTTCATCTTGAGAAATTTGATAATTTTCCCAACAATTTTTAGAAAAATTGGGTTTCCAATTGAGAAAAATATTGAAAACGACCATTGTCATATACAAAATTGGCATGACAAAAGGGGTCATTGATATAATCTAGGCTAAGAAATGAGCCTATGTGCAAGTCTCCATATGGTATTTGTGTTGAGAATCCCCTGCATATACCCAACCACCTGCATCACACAAGCCCTTCTATTCATGACATTCTTGGTAACAAGGGAAAAACCAAATTAGTGTTACAAACAGATTAAATAGAAATAAAAAAACTGGCAAGACAAAATTTTGATTCCATCATTATTTATGATGCTGTATCCTTTTCAATAGACCCTGAATAGTCTATAGGCTAAAAGCAAGATCAAGTTAGAGTCACCCCCCATATAGCTACGATTACTGCCCATGGTCAAGTACTGAATTGTGTTACACAGTGAGTAAAAGTGTTCCACAACAAATTGCTATTTTGTCCATAAAAAATGTGCCAGAACATGGAAACATTGTTACTGCTGTCCGGGGGCTGATGTCACTTAGTCCATAGATATTGTGTTATGTTTTTCACACTCATACTGTCACAATCTTTAGTTTTTCTAAACAAACTGGATCTCATTTAGCTTCTTTTGATGAACCTGTTTTCATTGAACATTGATCATTATTTCCCTGGTATTAGTGTATATAGTGTGTGCAATTACTCAGGGCCAATGGCCCCTAAGTAATGATCTTATTGTTACAGGAACCTAATTCAAAATCATCCCCTAAGCTTATGAGTTGTGTTCATGAACGTGGCACTGGCAGTATGGAGATTGATAATATCCCTGAGAACAGCAACAGTCCCTCGCACCCCTCCTCCCCCCCCCCCCCCCACAACACACACACACACCTCCCAAAAGGGCAAAAGGGTCCACCATATTTGTTTGACCAATTTGAAAAACTACATAAAATGGTGCAAAGTGTAGAGAAGTTTGACAAGAAAGTCCACTTTGTTTAGCGCCATTTTGGGGGGGGAGTCTCTTTTATACCATCAGCCTAAAGGAGTTTAAAAAAGTACTGTGAACAAGTACAAGTAATTTATTGGTCTAAAAGGCATCCCTAAACATGTATGGTAAGTGTAATATCCTTCCCTTAATACTTGACCCCTAACAAAGGTAGAAATTGTGGTCTTTGTCGGCTATACTGAATAGCGCATTTACACAAAATGAGAGCCGAATACGATATAAACTTCAAGTTTTCCAAATCGTACACTAATGTAAGTTTCAAGTCCCGGTGTGGCAGGAGATGGTCCTCCGGGAAATCACAGTCCGGGAACAATGGTGAAAATAAGGGCAACTCGATTCAGGTGACCCTTCACTCAACATTAGTTTCCACGCTTTTATTACGTTGTCGTCTATAGAGCCCGGACTATATACCTGCCTGACTATGATTACTTTCACAAGAAATGCTTCACACCGTTCAATTGTGAAATTACACAAACCCCCTTTTTTCAAGATTTCAGTGGTTTTTGCTACCCTTTTAGCTATGTATCGTGCACAATCTTGAAAACTATACCCGTTGTACGTGTTTTCTTTGGTCGCGCATGATTCCCCTTATCATTGAACAGTGGACCCACCCCCCGGCCCTGATGGAAATCATAATTAAAAAATCCATGTGGCTGACTGAAGATAACTAGTACACTAACTTTTGTCTCGTAGTGCGAATCGTGGTTATTTCACGGTTAATCAACAATTCATATCGAATTGGTTTTAATAACCCGCGTCTTATCGGGGGGGGGGGGTGGTTACTAACTACCATGCCCCTATTGAACTTTGCTCCGGTGCGCTAAAATTCCAAATCTTTCGTAAAAAGCTAGGGTAATCGTTCTCTCAGTCCCTTCTGGTCCACTTTTAGCTGAAAAAATGTAAGGGTAGCAACTTCACCCGGGGTTAGGGTATCCCTTCAAGTCGAAGGGTAGGTGGGTTTGCCACCTACAGAATTTTTATGGTACATTTTTGAAAATATTATGCACATATGGCTCTAAAACTCAATGTTAGTAAAACTAGTCAATTGCTATCATTTAGAGCTGAAAACCGTATGAAAATCCGATATTCCTACGTTTTTTACCTCAATTGGATTTTCCCGCCTATTTTCCTCATGGAATCCAATTTGTCAACAACAATGACTTTATGACTTCAATGTGACGCATACTAGGTATGTTTGGTACTTATTTTGGTACATGGAAAGAGAGACGCATAACTATCCATTGGGTTCAAAATCATAAGCATCCGGGGCTTTAAACGAATTCTCGAGGGGTGGTAACCACCCCCCGTGGTAAAACCGTGGTTTACAAAAAAGGCTTAAAAGACGAGGGATATAGACTACATCACTATTTTCTCTTGGACATTTTCATGAAACAACTTGGTTTCCTTATCCATGGCATTAATAGCAAGGTGCACATGTAAATATTGCGTTGTGTAGGTTTTACTATACATTGTGCAAAAGCATGAGGCCCCTAAAGCCCGTGTAACTCCACTATCCGCTTCGTCCTCGATGCCGGATGTACTTTACATCGGCAATACCGCTCGATAACGCCATGTAGATCCGAGCGATAATGTCTCATCTCTAGAAGTCGTGCTGTATTATTTTATTTAATTGACAACGAATTTTTGCCAGTTTGACATTTTGATAACAATTTAGCGAGATTAATCTACATCCCGTTCTGTATTTTGACGATATAGCGTTGGATTTCCCGAATTAGATCTAGCAACTAGAATAGACGAGCGACATTATTCCGATACTAGGTCAACAAAGTTTATTAAAATTTGTTAGCCGGCCTGTTTATCACTAATATAGGACTGGTAGGATGGTTGCCAATATAATTTTGATTCTTGTAACAGTTTTCTTGGACTATTTGTATTGTTTTACATTTATTCCGCACATATTCCAATTTGCAGGAAATTCCAGTTTGATACCTACCTACATTTGGTACACCCAGTTGTACACGGGTTGGCTCTACATGCCACATGTCGGATGGCCGGAGCTCAGAGTAGAAGCAGGTGGGTAAACAAAATATTTTTGGTACTAACCGACAAAACATCTTACGATATCCATCATTCTCATGTGATCATAGTCATACTACTTGGGAATTTTTTCGCACTACATCCACATCTTAATAATTGGCCAAATGTTGTATTTTCATTGGTACTGAGTATGTTGTTGATTATCGGGCTGATATGGGAGATTTTTAATAGCAGGTCATCTTGGTTTTCATGAGCTCATCGCCCGACGACCTTGGTTCCTAGAACAACCAATCAGAGCATTTTCGCGGGCAGCGATATCGCCGAGAGTGTGAACAAAATTCAACTCTCCGCGAAGCCTCAATCCCTCGCGCCGATAGAAATCTCTCTTTCGCCGAGGCAAAAAAATCGGGTCAAGTTTCCTTCGCATCCGCGATATCGCGACGCGAAGTGGAGTATACATCGGGCTTAACTCTTGCTTTGGACAGGACTCATCCGACTGGGGTCTGAATCAGGCCTTTATGCATATTTTATTTGTCTCTAATTACTTATTTGCAATATAATAAGAAAATAAAAGATCAAATAACAAAATAAATTCATAACAATATTCCTTGTGAAATTTGCCACATTTTGATACCAAGGTTGATATACTTTTGAGACGAATTATGACCATTTTTGAACCTTTGACTCGTGCCATGGGTCACTAAATGTCAACGAAAAAATGGCAACATCGTTTTTCTGAATAGTCAGTCCCAGTAGAATACATTTAAAAATAGTGCCAGACATTAACTGAACTGTCATAATATCACTCTCTGGAGAACAGGCCCCTCCACTATTAGATTAGGTTTGGAGAGAAGTGAATCACATATGTTTTTGGATAGCCCAAGAGCATAACCGATTTGTGTCACACCGTCGCGCGTCTTCTTTTGTGCGGCAACCCGCTGGCGCGTCTTCAATGTGGCTGCGAAAGCACTTGCTCATAGAGTTACACCCTCTTTGCGTCCCGCATAATGTTTTCGTGTTGTATTTCTCCAATATTGGCCAATTTTGCATAATTTTGGCAAAAACCAACGATGGAAGAAATTATGCCTCTAAAAAGGTTCCCTGCATTCCAAATGCATAAAGTCTCTCCCCCGCTATCATTGTTATATTGCTTTAGAAAAGAGATTTGTGATCGGAGTGACATCATGTGGCAACAGTTTGTTTGCTGTTGTTTTCACTTGCAAAATGCAATGATGTAAAATCTTGTTTGTCTCGTACATAAATATTCATAAGCACTTTCCCAATAGGACGATATGCACAACCAAATATGGCGGTGCCAAACTATGATAATGAATTTAAGTGCTCATTATGATACTTTTGGCACCTCTATTCTGGTTACGACATTTTCGAAGAATCTCATTAAAATACTTTTGGGGCACCTCGATTTTGGTTACACATTTTTCGAGAACCGCTGTCCCTTCTTTATAGATAGGTCGTTGGTCTCTACCACATGCGTTTCCTTAACATGTCCTGATGGGCTAAATATATCATATAACCCATGTACAGTGTGAGTCAAAAGAATATGACTGTTGAGTGATTTTTATCAAAAAACTAATTGAGCTTGGAAAAAAAAGTTTTACATATCCAAACAAGCATGTTCTTCTGCTCATTAGAAAAAACAACCACAAAATCATTCATCATTTCTAACCATTGTTATGCCGAAAGAAACCCATTTGTCCAGCTTTCCACAGAATGCTGAATGCTTTGAATATGTGTGAGGGTACCTTGGAAATGACTGGGTCATTGAAAGTGACATGAGATTTAAACCCGCATGTTTCAAAAACAGATTGGCATGGTCTGCAACAAAATCAATAATAAATAAATAATCAAACCTGAAGGTATTTTCAAAACTACTTGCCTCTTGGTGAAAGTATTAGTTTTATGGCCCCTCCTTATCCAGATGTACAGCAAACGTTAAGTTGAAACCTAGTTGCATACCCCTTCGCCTGTTGAGGTCCCGCAATCAACCGTACACCTTGAAACAGATTAAATTATAGCAATGGTCAGTAAATTCCCATGACTTATGGAACCACAGGAACCGACAACATGAACATCAGGAAGGAGATGCCAGGTCCCAATCTAACTTGCTCGAGTGGAGCTGATTCTTGGCTCAATTACAACATAGCTGGTATACCTCTGAGGGTTAACATTGGCAGGCCTGTCAAACGCCATGTATTGCTGACTTCTTGTTCTGTATATATTTTTTGGTATCCCCTGTGTTGGTCCATAAATAGTTGGGGACCAATTCTGCCATGTAAGAAAAATTGTGATGCGTTTTATGGAAAACATATAGTTTGACTGTTTGAAGATTACCAAGCTCAGCTCATCTTGATGGCCCGCGCACGTAAGTGTTGAAAAAAACCCCATGTCGTGCTTGGCGATTTGAAACCGCGACCCTCGTATTACTAGCACGGCTCTCTTGCCAGACGACTAACATCCAGGGGTTGTTAGAGGAGTGATAGATATATCTATAGGTCTTAACGTGGAAAACTGTGGCCAAAAGCGAATTGAGGGGGGGTTTATTTGGTTGCTTTTGTGGTACTGTGATGGGGTTGTACAGTGTGATTAATACAATATTAGAAGTTTTTTCCTGCAGTACAAGCAATTGATAACTACAAAAATTGCAATGCGTTTATGTTGCTTTTTTCTGACCTTAATTTTGGAGAAAAAATACTTGTACTTCATTTTTCTTTTATTTTTATTTTTTATCACTCTCATTTTCGTTTTCTTCCCCCTTCTCTCTTCTCCGGGAGTATACAAGATTTCCCCGAGAAACGAGCTTCTGAATTCCGCCACTTGTTCCCACCCTGGATGCCCTATCTTTTGGACAGATTCATATTATTAGCTCCTTTGCTTATTTAAAAAAATAATCTTTCTGCATACTAAAACATAGTCAATGAACTTCTAATTTGGTATGGCCGGTAGTAATATAAGGTCATATGTTATGTACTTTTGACAGGTTATGATCCTGAATGAGCTCATTTTCATATTTACATATTTAACATCTTCATTATGTACAATCAAATGTGATTAAACCACATAGTGATACCATCTTAATCGTACACCGCGTAATTCTTATAAGATTATATATTAACATTGGGCAATTTCCGATCTTGCTGTACCGTTACAGGTGAAAGGCATTAAATCATTATCTTTTTGTCAATTTTGTGACTTTTTGTGGAGTTAAAAAAAAATGAAATTGAAACTTTTGAAGCCAAGTTTTCATTTAAGACCAAAATCAGAGAAAAAATTGTTTGATCAATTTTATGACAAATACGTCCATTATTGCTTAGAGAAACAAAGTGTGTTAAAACCTTTGCTCCAAAAGCTTGATATTGCAGTATTGGTTCATAATGTGGAAGGTAAAATTGACAAAATCTCCTTTTGGGGGGGGTGATTGAGGAGTTGGTCTGGTTAGATCAAGTGCAACAGGGGTGGATTTAGGGGCACACCCGGCGTGCACCCTCTCTTTTTTGCAGAGCATAGGGCGGGTGCCGCACAGGGTGGTGGGTGCACTGTAGACCGTATAAAAATGCCCTTTTTACGCACAGGGCCCCCTGTAGATCTCAAAGAATGACCTAGTGTGAATGGTGGTGTGATCGGCCAGGCATTTTCCACCCCTGTGCAACAGTTACTATAAAAAGTGAATTACTTGGAAATCATATAGTTATGTATTCCAATAATAATGTGTGCACTTACAGTGGGATTAAACATTACTTGTACAGGAGATATGCACACCTCAATGTAAGTGCAGACAAGTTATGCGGAGGCTCGGCGGCATTTTTTTTTCGACCAATTACGCATTGCGAACGAGGTGCCGATGTTCCTCCGGCTTCACGCAGTCACACTCTTGTGTGTTTGATTCGTCCAAATTATTAATCAGACGTTTTGAGAATTACCTAGGTGGAATTCACTTGTTTGGAAAGTGCAAAGGAAAGGGTGATGTGTTTACATTTGACTTGGGACGTGGAAAATTAGGCAGGTGAAACTCGTAGTTCCTGCACTTTTGGCTTCAAGCAAAATCATCCCGGTGTCATAGATCAAACCACTTTTTAAAATACAGTAAATCAGTTTGATTTATATTATAATAAATTTATTATTATGTATAGTTAGAAATTATTATATTTGTGGGCCACCACCATAGCTCTGTGTGTGTGTCATGTGTAACTAAAATTTTACGTTTTTTAAATTGATTCTCAATGAAAGTTGAAGTTCATTGTAACTTAAATTGGCCTAAAAGCCCAAAATTGTCATATAGTCACTCAACATTTCTTCCTTGCACCTTCTACACCTATCAAGACAACCATAAATGAGATCAAATATTGCCTTTACTTACTGAATAACGCACATTTTAAGCTTTTACTGCAATAACATTACATTTGCCTGTATCCCGCTTAGCTAGGTCTTCAGTTTTAAGTTGTGGTACCAACACTCTCTACAAATGAAACTGTACCCTACGCGGTAGTTTTTGACCACCACCCCCTGCTTCAAGGAGCAGGTCCCTCCCTCACGAACCTCAAGGGCAGCTATTATTTTTCTTATCTTTTTGTGGACTTAGAATTTTGTCCCTCTAACCTGAAAAAAACTGAAAATTTTATACATTTTAAAAGAGGCATTACGAAATTCAACCCGAGACTAACTGTAGTCATGAGACAGCTACCTTAACCACAAACCACGGGATTGTGTGCCAGATTTGCAATTCTAATCCTTGGATACATTTACGGAAAATCGCTACTGCTATTGTGGGTCATGCACTCAATATCATTAATAGCTAGCTCCGCTCTGAGGCGGTTTGCTACAACAGTACCTATGCTCCAGGAGCATGAGTGGTGGTCAAATCTACCACTGGGAGGGGGACATAACAGGCTGCAACCTAACCCATGACAATATAATGAAGGGGACACAAATAAAATCAGACTATAATGTATTTTTTTTGCTCATTTTACAAAATTCAGCTTATGTTTTTTATTGAAACATACAAAATTTAATTCGCCTTTTTTATCCCCCTGGCTTGAAAAGCAAGGGGATAGGCGAGGGTGTGCGAATGTCCGTAGGTGTATGTTGTGTGGTGTGTTCCAGTTTGTTAGGTTTTGGTTAGGTTAGTTTTTGGGTTAGGTTTTCATTTTGTTGCGTCTCCTTTTGACAAAGTTTAAGTCCAATTTTAAACCAGACTTTTGGTTAAGGTGCAATAGGGGTTCCTTCATACGGGTTGGATGATGTCAAGGTCATGGACAAAGGTCATCGAGGTCATGTTCCAGTCCGCCATCTGCCAGGGGGATGACGCAAATTTACTTGTCAGTATTTTTCACTTTTAAGTATTCTTTTGCCAAATACCAATTAGAAACTATTGACTGTCTAAATTATCTATGAATTCACTCTATATGATCACATATGGATACCTGAAATTTGGTCATGATAAAGACAGCCTGAAGAGCCTGAACCACAAAAAATCTGAATCATAAGAACTTAGACTTTGGTTCCAATCACGTCATTGGAATTTTTGAGATAGGATTTTGAAGTCACTTTCTCTTGTTAACTTGCAGGCTGAGTGCATCCACCAGGCTTGTATTCTGAAGGGAGTCCAACGTTAGAGACCTGGGTTTAAACTCAGTTTAGTCTCACATAAGTGACCGTTTTCCTCCCAAATATTCTTCCAAATTTGCTATAGAGGCGTTGAAAAATTCCTCCTGGTTGTGGCTGTTCTGGCCCATCCAGGAGGAATAACGTCCATATTATTTTGACATGAAAGGAAAAAGAGTCCACATCCATGTAGACTAACCCTGTTTAAAACAAGATCTCATCCAGAATACCAGGGCATATCACAATACGCAGCAAAAGTTCAACTCCATAGTGATCAAATAAAACCGTCAGTGGCACTTTCTATCTATAATAATTCCATAGCATTACCACAATTTTGTATGCATATGGTTTACAAGGTAAACAATGTTTGACTGCAAAATAACATAATTTGCCATCCAAGGTATCTTCACCCTTTTGAAAGATGTTTCAGTATGTGAAATTATTTTCCTGGTTATCCTAATTTATTAGCAGGATTTTTGATAGAAAACATTGAATTCAATAACAAAATTTTTGCTGCAAAAAAAAGTGAATTCTTCTCTTGGCCAATTGGTGAAAATATTCCCTGAAAATAAAGTTTATATATTATATTTCTCATGTGCGCATTGAGAAGCCGCGACACCTGTGCCCTTGCCCAACTCTAATAACTTGGATAAACCTTGATATGTTTGCAGTACCTTTGTAAAGTCTGCATTTAGCTCGGCAAAAAACATCTTAGTGCCATTTTTGTCCATTTTGAATAGCATGTGGTCATTTCCTTCGCTCCATATGAAAGTCTTGTCGCAGAAACTTTCTCTTTGCTTTTGAGTGAGGTCTGCTTTAAATTCTAACCATGAGGTATTTTGCACTACAAGCTTCAAACAATGGCTCGCATTCGTCCAACTCTAGGTCAATTAAGACGTCAGGGGCCTCAGAGTTGTCCATTCGAGAGATTCTAGCGTGTGTTTTCTTTTTGCAACAGTTTGGACATCTGGCCAGGAGAACTAACAGTGGCTTCAATATAGCATCGATCCGTCTACTGGCGATATTGCAGTAACAGACAGACATGTTTCACAAGTGAAGGTGTCTGAACAAGATGGACATTTCAAATTTAGCCTCAATACTGGTGTTGGGCTTGAGTCCGATTCATTGGCAAAGCGTGGGAAGAGGTCATACCCAAAAGGCATCGTGATCAATCCATTGTCACAGGACATTATGATAACGGATGGTTACTATGTGAAAGCATTTGATATATCAGGTGAAAATGAATTGAAGTACAAGTTCCCAGCAGTTTCTCCCCATGGCAAGACATCTGATGTCGACGAAGACTCCTTTCTCGCCGGACTGACATTAGACGCCAATTCTAGGTTGTTGGTCGGAGAAGTCCGACATCGATACATTAGTAAACACCACCTGGACGGAAGGCACATTACGACCATCCGAGTGAGAGTTCAGCCACAGTTCCTAGCAGCGACGCCAGAGGGAAAGATCCTCGTCAGCCCGTGGGGGCTGAATGCCAGCATACACATTCTGGACTACACGGGAAAACTTCTATATGAATTGAAGCCGCCATCAGAACTCGCACACATCTGGTTCCCAAGCGGGCTGTGTTTTAGCGAGGGCACCGTTTTTGTGTCAAACGTGTTGGGCATCTACTGTTTCTCAGTGTCAGGTGAATACTTACGTTGTCTAACACAGGAAGTAAGCTGTCCATTGGGCCTTGCTATGATACAGCATAGTGAGAGACTGTTGGCATTGGATAACACTGGCAGTTCAGTGAAAGTATTCAGCCTGAATTACTCATGACATTTAAACAGTCAGTTAACCCATAGAGGGTGTATTGAGTCAATCGTCACAATGCAACAGCTTAGGGAAATTTCACCTCAATAGGCCCATGTGATCACATAAAAAAATATTCTTAACACAAAAAATCCTGATTTTTATGCTTATTTTAGCCAGCCCAAAAAGCATTAGCACTAGCAAATTTTTAGCATGCTCATGAAATGTCCGGTGGTTCTTAAAGGTGCTTGTTCTGATCGTCTTTGGGACCCCCTGATTTTCCCGGAAGTAGTATAAATTTTGATATCAGATGAAAGGCAGTATTTTTCTCATTGTTGTCCTGAAATTTTAGCTTTTAAATCCATTTCTTTCTCAAGATACAGATAAAAACTACCGTTTTAATGGTTAACCATCATTCTTAAACAGCTGTGAAAATGTAAGCAATTTCATTGGCTGATGCCCGGGTTCAATTCGTTTAATTGAACCCAGTTAGTATTGAAGTTATTTTTAGGTTGAAGCGCTTGCATCATACCACGTTTTGCTACGTTCGCGCGCGCCTGCCAACGTTGTGTCTCGTTGCGTACGATCGTTGCGTTCAACGGGTTGTTCGATTGTTGTCACTGGGTGGTGACAGTCCTTTCTTCTTGTATTTAAGCCGTAAAGCATCGCGGAATTGGGTTAAAGATGACCTTAAAATGATAAAGCTGTGTAAGAATGAGAATAAAGGTATGGTTTTGGGAACCGGTACTCTCTTTACGACGAATTGAACCCAGCGACACCATTATTTTTGCGTGGAAGAACTCGGCCTCCGGCCTCGTTCTTCCACTTAAAATAATGGTATCGCCTTGGGTTCAATTCGTCGTAAAGAGAGTACCGGTTCCCAAAATCATACCTTTATTCTCTAAATATTAGCACATAGTGAATTGGGCGTTGCACTATGCATTTCGGAGTTCTTAACCTTAAAACCGCCCAACAAGTTTGTTTCCACAGTACCTTGAGCGTCAGTGTGTACCAAGGTGTCAGGGCTCTTCATATCCTAGTAGATGACAAAAATTGGGACAAGCACCTTTAAATGTTGGACCTATTATCCTCAAGTACTGATTAGTACGGTAAGGATAGGATATTGCAATGCGTCATGGGATTGGTTCAAAACACCCTCTGTTACCATGAGCACGCTTGTCTTTTCATGGCAAACATTTCTGATATTACTTCAATAACCAATTTAATTGCAGCTTTCAAATTTAAAGGTGCAAACAGACAGATTGGGAGGCACCCAAATATTGTGTCATAATAGTAATTTCCTATAGGTTAGACGCTCAATCGATTTCTTACTTGTATTTGGCTGCAGAAGTAAAATGTTCAAAAGAA
Organism: Ophioderma brevispina; assembly: GCA_023653785.1. NCBI lineage: Eukaryota > Metazoa > Echinodermata > Ophiuroidea > Amphilepidida > Ophiodermatidae > Ophioderma > Ophioderma brevispina. Next base: position 15,993 of record JAMKCH010028342.1, read on the forward strand.
AGAAAAAAGGTGATTTATTTGCTTATATTTCAATATAAACAACGGCTACATTTGTATTTGCTCCTATACAAAAAATAGAAGAAATTTCACAATTTTGTACCAAAGAAACATTTTCTCAGGCTTAATCCTTTTCAGATGGATAATTTTTGATGGAAAGCTTATATCAGGGCAAAAAAAATCAGCACCTTTCGATTTTTTTTAGGGACAAAAACTGGACATGTGAAGATTCTTCTCGTTGCAACTTTGAACTCTAGTAGTGCTGCTAATTTTTGGGAAAAAAAGTGCAGAAAAATTTATCTTCCAGCAGTGTGAAGTAATTTGTATACACTTAAATATGAAAATGCAAAGAGTGTGATTTTTAATTTGTGTTCATGCATTTTGTCAAAGGTATGGTTTCATTTGGAGGGGATGTGTTGATAAAACTTAAAAAGCCAAAGATATAATGGAGTAGACACATTATTAAGTGTAATTGTTCTGTTATTGTAGATAAAAGTTTTCAAAATGTGGTATAGTAAAGGGATAACCAGCAATTTGCTAATCCAGAACATCAAAAGAAATAATAATAATAAAAAAGTATTGATATATTTCTAGGCATGGATGACTAAGAAATTTAAAATCACTATTTTAACAGGAAATTGAAACCAGACACCCCCTTCCCCAAAGGGGATATGTTATCAAGCTTTGATGAAACAGAGTTTCAGATATGCCTATGGTTCAAATTCCCTATTTCCCATGTAATTCTTACATTAAAGGCACTATCAATGATATGCCAAATCAGAAAATTGAAAAAATCATCAATCAGATTTTTGCACGTCTGTAACAAGTATAGCTATTCGCTCTTTGTACGGTTTTACCATTTGTGGGGAGAGCCTCAAACTGGCATCAATATGAATGGGAATATTTGTAAACACAACAGTTCAATCAGGTTCGATTCTCTCTAAACAAAACCATTGACCTTGCAAGAGGTGAATGCGTCATTATGCAACATCCTCATTAATTCAAGCGCCATTTCGAGGATCTACCTGCAAATGGCTAACCGTGGAAAGGGCGAATCCTAATATACCCTGCAAGTGATAAATCTGAAAGCAACCTAATAAATTGAGACAAAATTGGGATATCTATTGTCCGTACAGACACTTACCACAACACATAATTGGATGGAGATTCATATCTTTGAAAACTGCTGTTTTTTCTTCTTTTTGTAATTTTAATTTAGAAAAAATAACTTATGCAAATTCTACAGACTAATCTTCCACTTTGAAATGACTCCTGCAAATTTCTAATATTTTGACCCTTTTGGACGAATCACTTTAAAAGTGCCTTTAATGTACTTTGGTTGTACACACTTGTCTCTGTTAAAGC